>VZTV01092774.1:15860-71184 GCA_013400875.1 Anhinga rufa | reverse complement strand
GATCTTACACTTGTCCTTGTTGAACTTCATAAGGTTCTTGCTGGCCTACTCCTCCAGCCTGTCCAGATCTCCCTGCAGAGCAGCTCTGGGAAAAATATTTGCAAAGAAAAAAAAAGGTTTTTTGATAACTCTTTGATAACTCTGCCTCTATGAGCTTTTGTAGCCCGGTAAGTGTGCTGTTACCTCTGCTCGTAACAGGCTATGTGCTAAACACCAACTGACCTCTCAGCCTCATCCAGGTCTGCCCTGGCCCACTTGGAGCTGGCTTTCAGCTTGTGCTGTTACAAAAGCAATTTTCCACAGACCAGGTGACTACTATTTGCTTTGTTGCAGCTTTTGTTCAGCTTCACAATGCACTGTGGTGTCACACGGACGTATCTCTTAGGTGACAGCTAGTAACAGCAAAGGATTATTCAGTTATTAGGTGACCCCAGCAGAGGAGAGCTGGCGTGGGACGAGAGATGCCACAAGTGTTAGCATCATTGTAACAGGATGAACAGTAACTCTGCGACTGGACTTTCAGAATTTTAATAAAGCTAATGAAAAATCCCTTGTATATAAGCTGTGTTCCTCTGGGCAACACAAACGGTGCAAGTTGTAGTGCTGCAGAGTGACGGAGACGTCGAACTTGGAGGTGATGACTAGGAACACAAAAAATTCATCGTAACTTGGAGGTGATGACTAGGAACACAAAAAATTCACCTCGTCCCAGTGCTGGTCCCAGTATCTCTGCTATCAACAAGGGATACAGGAGGGTTGCCGTACTGGTATTCCTTGCACTATATAAATTAAACACCAGCCTTTGGCCTCTGGACGATTGCTATTACAATTCTCACGTCAAGAGGGTGTCTCAGTGCAACCCCCTGTTTTCACCATGACATGGTAACATCACCAACAAGGTCAGGTAGAACTATGGTTGAAAACAGACTTAAGTTAAATAAATCTGTTAAGTAACTAGCCAGAAGGCTGAAAGTACAACCTGCAGGGTCTCATACAAAGTGGAATGGACTTAATCAGAGCAATATCCTGTGCTGTTCCCTCTGGGAGAGGGGGCTGACAGACCAGAATAAAACCATTGCAGATCAGCTGTTCTTCAGATGGAGGATTTTGAGGGAAAAACACAAAAATGAACTAAAGGTCTTCTGAAACAGCTTGGACTGTGGAACACATGTTGGGCTCCCCTTTGTTCACGCCTCGCATTTTGAATGGTCCGCAACGCAAGGCACACTACTCCAATGGGCTTTTTGTGTAGAAAACTGATTTGTTGAGTTTTATCTCCCCCTTAAAATCTTCTGAATGATGTAACATCATCATGGCCTACAGAACATGCAAGAGCTATTTCCATCCAGCTTTGCGTAGTGGAACTGGGGTGCCACCGGTGTGTAGGTCCCCATGTGCTGGTGAGGGAGTCTAGTGTTGCTCCATGGTACAACTTGGAAGCCAAGGTATGAAGAAGGAGTGGTTTGGGAGGGTTTACACTGCAGAGCAGTGCTAAGGCTGGGAAAGCAATCCTGGCTTTTGGGGTCTTAGGGAGGTTTTTGTAGCACCCCAAAACCTTCATGTAACACTGAACTCCACCCTAGTTTCTCCAGAGAGGGAAGAACTGCTCTAGAAATCTTTCTGAGAAAGGTTTTCTTCATGACCACTTCTCAGAACTTGGGCATAGGAAGCTTTTTCATTGTTCATGAAATTCATCTTTTTCACAATAATCTAAACTTGAGCAAGCTCTTTATCTCTCTTTTGCCTGAGCATTTGTCCTCGTGCTGGCAAGCAGCTGTCTGTGGAGCACAGCTAAGGAGGCAGCACACTGCTTCTGGAGAAAAAAAAATCAGGGGATTTTTTCAATGATGCTCAGTTCTTGTAAACCTGTCTTTTGCAGCCTCCTCAGGAAGTGCCTCAAAAGTCCCCCTACGGGGGCCATCACTCTGTGCACTCCCTGCAGGGCAGGTGAGATCCAGCCCTGCTCCCCAGATGTGCACAGTGGCTGGATGGGGTTTTCAGCAGCGTCTTTCTCCACAAGCAGCTGGCAGGGGATGGGAAAGCCTTCCTCCGAGAGGAAACGCGTGTATGGGCAGGGAGGAGCCAGCATGGCTCCTGAATGACCCTCTGGGCTGGAGAACGCAGCAAGTTCATGTGAAAATAGAAAAAAAACTATTTTTCAGTAACATGCAATTGCTGGCAACTGGAAGGTGCATTCAGTTTCCCTTGGCACATAAAAGAGAAGAGATGGAGGTTCATATCCCCACTCCCAGTTGAAAGGAAGAGCAACCTCCCAACAACCCAGTGAAGCATCTCAACTGGGAGGTGCCCACAGCTGTGGGTGTATTGCCTTTTGGGGGGCAGCTACTCCTGCACACATGCAAACAGAGCTAGACACGCACATGCACACGTGCAGGCACGTTTGCGAAGAATGGCAAAACCTCGGATTATTTTCACAAGACAAAATCCCAGTTCTTCAGCCAGCTTTACTTCTAATCTAGCAGCCATTTCACTGAGGGCAATCCAGACTCTGTGCCTGGTCTGTGAGCTTGCTATCTTTTGCATGCCTTTCAGTGTACAGTGTTGTTTTAGATTTATGACTGACATCAACTAATTTACATGTAGATTTTATTGTAGGTAATGTTTTCCTTTTCCTTTCTGGAGCCTATCTAGTCCAAATGTTGGATCATGCTGTCTTCAGAAGACCTTTTCTTTTGGCCACTGTCTTGGCTCCCAGGCCTTCTGTACACAGCTAGCTACCCATACTTTGCTAGCATCGTGTTTATTTTTCTGTCTGATTTCCAGGGTCATTATGATATTTGTCTTGAATTTAGGTGCCTCTAACACTAAGTAAAGAAAAGTAAAATATTTAGTAAATTGTTAAAGAATCATTTGATATTCCAGCTTGCCCCCTCTGGTTCTCCTTAAGAAGCATAATTTTAATCCATTTTTTAAGTAGTTCACGTGTTTATCTAAATAAGTCTTTAAATATTTAAAGATAAGTATTGTGCTCAGCCCTGCCTTGCAGGTTTAATGATGAATTTACTTCCTTAGCTGTTTCATCCAGATAAACAAAACCTGAGTTTCAAGGGCTTTATTGCATTTGATTTCAAAAATGAGAGGGAAAAATAGCTGCTGAAATAGTGAAAGAACGAGTGAAATATTTCTTTCTTTTATGCATGCAAAAGGAATTTTACTTTTCTGCTGATGTCTTTTTTTGCTTGAAATGACACTAAACAAGCTTAAGTGAGGCTACCTCAATAAATGCAGTATTAAACAACTGTCTGGGTTAGTTAGGCTGGGATAGAACTAATATTCTTTACAGTAGCTAGTATGGGGATTTTGGATTTGTGCTAAAAACAGTGTTGATAACCCGCAGATGTTTTAATTGTTGCTTACGCTAGTCAAGGACTTTTCCAGCCTCCCATGCTCTGCCAGGTGCACAAGAAGCTGGGAGGGGAGGGGGCACAGCCAAGAGAGCTGATGCGAACTGGTCAGAGGGATATTCCATACCATATGACATAATGGTCAGGGTATTATGGAGGAAGTTGACTTGGGGAAGCAGTAATCACAGCTTGGGGACTGGCGTCGGCAGTTGGCAGATGGTGAGTGGTTGCATCACTTGATTTCTTTCCCATGGGTTTCATTTTCTCTCTCTGTCTCTCTCATTATGTTCCTTTTCATTATATTATTATTATCATTTTCATTATTACTATTAGAGTTTCATTTTAATTATTATACTGTTCTTATCTCAACCCCTGAGTTTGCTGACTTCTGCCCTTTGGATTCTCTCCCCCATCCCACAGGGGTGGGGGGAGTGAGCGAGCGGCTGCGTGGTGCTGAGCTGCTGACCGGGGCTAAACCGTGACACACACACATTCAGCCTCACATACACAGCTCTGAAAAAACACATGCACATTGGATGAACAATGTCAAGAGTTACAAATAGTTGCAAGAGGATTGTGCTGTACCAAGGGTGCCCCAATACCCATGGGAAGTATTAGCTGATCCACTGCTTGTTTCCACTTTTGCAGCCACTTTTTCTGCTAAAGGCCATTTCATTTCACATTTCAGTAAAACTTCTTTTAAACCAAGCTTTAAACATGCCTTTACAACACCAGGTGATTTGTAACAAAAATCTAACCTCTAAGACTATGTCTAGCCTCTGTAGCAATACCATTCCTCTTGCTGGTGTAGGTAACTGGGCTGGACTCTCCTTTATTGCAAATTCAGTCTCTCCAGTCCTGTTTACTCCACAGGGTACATAAAGAAAGTTACATTAAAAACTTGTTGTCATCAATATAAGCCAAAAGCTGGATTCAGATGGGAGACAGACCTCTTGAGTAAGTCTGGAGCCTTCCTTGTGTGTGTTACAGTGATGCCACGCCTGTGGACCTGCAATTTTTAGCAAGCTTCTTGATGCTTCAGAGAGGTTTCCTGGGTGAAGGCCAGATATGGCGCAGGAAAGGCAAAAAAATGTGTAAAGGATAGAGGAGGACATGGCTGGAGTAACCTGTGTGGCAGAGCATGGCCAGAGACACCAGCCTCATAGGTGGTGCAGGAGAATAGGAAAATGTCCCGGCTGTCTGGGAGAGAAAGACGACACACATAGAAAAAATCTGGAAAATATTCCTTCATTGTCCTGACATGGTAATAGCTGCCAGCGTCTCTTCCAGCACAACTCAGCACATTCCTTGTGTCCTATGCATTTTGTTCCCAGACCTTTGCTGGAGCTGGAGTCCTCGTCCATCAGGGAGCAGAAGGCACCTCAGATAGGGGTGCCAGCCGTTAGCAGGGGGTGCAGAGGGCCACGTCAAAGAGGGCGTATGTCCTCAGGGCTGTACAGCGTGATGGCAAAAGGCAACAGGCACACACTGCAACAGGGGAAAGCTGGGCATAAGGGAAGTTTTTCATAGAGAAAATAGTTTAGCACTGGAGGTGATGCAGTTTCCATCTGTGGAGTTGTTAAAAGCTTGACTGGGAAGGCTCACAGCAACCTGACCTAGCTTTGAGGCTCTGTTCAGAAGCATCCCGCTGGAGCCCACCAAGGTCTCCTTCTCATTAAGGGTCTCCCCCAGACCACCAGCCTCGACGTTTCTATTGGTGTTACTGTGTGCCTGAATAGTTGTGGAGAAAGGCCTTGATCACTGCTTTGGATTATTTCCTCCAAGGAAACTCACCACATGCACATAATTTATTGTGGTTCTCTCTAGAGCTGCAGACCTCCATTTATCAAAAGGAGTTTTCTAAGTCCCCATTCAAACAGGATGATCAGGAGGATGCTGCCAGCCTGGGACACAAGCAGGTGAAGGATAAAGAAGACGACATGCTCCTACAGTGCTTCAAAGGCAGTTTGATTTTTATGGAATATGAACCTGCTGGCTTGAAGTTTTATGAGCCCATTAGCAGCGCAGGGTGAGTTCAGACTAGCTCAGGCTTTGAAGACAAGTCAACCAGTAAAACAGCCTGTAAGGCTAAAGCATAGTAAATAATAATGCAGCAAAGCATATTATTAAGTTTGCTGTTCCCAGTGCTCTTTTTTTTAAACATTTCTTAAATGGAAACACTTTGTTTCCTGAAAGCTTCCTTTCAACTTAAGTGTAGCTCTTCATCTGTGACTGTTATTTCATGATTTAAGCATTAACGCTGATGAATTTTAATAGACAGGCCAAATAAAATTAAAAATATGTTTGTGGGTGCAGCAAATGCTTTCAGGAAAAGAAAGATTTTATAACATGCTGTAATAAGTAACACAGATGGGATATTTAGGTTAATAAAACCCAGATACTGAGAAGGATGGAAATACCTGTAAAAGCTGAATTTAACAGCTAATAAATATGTTCACAGGTAATGTCTATCAGGGTGCTGGGTGGCCTCAGCTGGGGCATGCCACACCCCTGCCCATGGCCCCAGGACTCCATTTAAGCTCAGACCTGGAGTTTCAGTTCTGGTTTGAGTTTGATCCCAGGTGTGCCAGTTAGCTGAGATCTGAAAATTCATGTGTTTCTGGGGTAAGGATTGGAGAAGAAAAAAGGATTATGAAGCCCTGCTGTAGAGGGCTACGTCCTTTGCTCTGGTGGCACTGTCAGCTCCCTTCCCTGCACTGCTGGCTGATTTTCTGAGCTGCCTCCCACAGTGGCTTCTTGGCTGACTCCTGGTGCTGTGCTAGGTGTTGACTGGTGGATGGGGCCTGTTGTGATTGGGGTGCACAGGATGATTTGGCTGAGTGATCCTGAGAAGGTCTGGCTCATTTGAAGAGGAGAGGATGTTGGCAAGAATGAGCAATATCTGGAGAACTTTGATCACCAAAGAAAAATGGAAAAATGGATTAGTTTGCACCCTGCTTTTAAAGTTTTTTGAACCAAGAATTTTGTCAGTGGATATGGAGGATCCTGAGTTTGGTAACTGTAGCCCTGCTTTTCTAAGCTATATTTTATGGACTTTGTTCTGTAGACTTAGTTTTAAGTTGTGTTTTATGGAGGACAGGTTTCTGGAGTCTGGAGGAAAGAAGGACCTCCTCTAGTCTGAAAAGGTCTCTTGCAGGGATTAAGGGAATGCGCTGTTTCTTCCTGGCTACAGGCAATAAAGCAAGAAGTTGTGGGCTTCATTTCCAATAGGAAACTCCACTGCCTTTCTCTGATGAAAGCAAAGCATGGGTGTGGTATCTCCACTGCTGAGGTTTTTAAGAATAGGTTGAACCAGCATCTGTCAAATTACTTGGGACAAATTGATCATGGCTTGGGGCAGCGGGAGGGCCCATGTCTAGCGTTCCTGGAGCTGAGCATCACCATTCCCTTTCCCTATGCAGCTCCCTCCTCACTTCCAATGAGGGTAGCCCTTGCCAGCAACTTGCTCTCCTTCACGCATAAAATTTTGGCAGTCTATCTGTTTTGCGTTCTGTGCTGGGTTTTGTATTTTGCCTGTGCTTGCCCCTCATCAGAAACTGGTTTAGTAGCAACCACAGGACCTATGACAGGAAATTTCCCTATGATTATGGTTGCAATAGAATAAAAACCTTGGCTTCTAAATGCTGTTCCCATTTTTTTTAGTTCAAAGTGTACAATGACTTTTTTAAACACTTGAACCAAATCATGGGAGTTCTTCATGTCTGCGGTTGTGTCCAGAAGGAGGGGATACATTTCTGTTGTGGTTTAGCCCCAGCCAGCAACTCAGCCCCACGCAGCCGCTCGCTCACTCCCTCCCGCGGTGCGATGGAGGAGGCAATCAGAAGAGTGACAGTGAGAAAACTCGTGGGTTGAGATAAAGACAGGTTAATAGGGAAAGAAAGAGCCGCGCACGCCAGCAAAGCAAACCAAGGCATTCATTCCCTGCTCCCCATGGGCAGGCGGGTGTTCAGCCATCTCCAGGAAAGCAGGGCTCCATCACGCGTAACGGTTACTTGGGAAGACAAACGCCATCACTCCCAATGTCCCCCCTTCCTCCTTCTTCCCCCAGCTCTATACACCGAGCATGACACCATATGGTGTGGGACATCCCTGGGGTCAGTTGGGGTCAGCTGTCCCGGCCGTGTCCCCTCCAGCTTCCCGTGCCCCCGGCACAGCACAGGGAGCTGAAACAGCCCTTGGCTGGTGTAAGCGCTGCTGAGCAACAACTAAAACATCTCTGCATCATCACCACTGTTTCCAGCACAAATCCAAAACACAGCCCCATACAAGCTACTATGGAGAAAATTAACTCTATCCCAGCTGAAAGTTTCTTTGCCAGGAGCATTCATAGTTGGTATGTTTGAAGCCTGTAAGAGGCTGTAGTGTGAAGTTATCACCAGTTGGTGGACCACAATCAACTGCAGGCATTAACCCTGTTACAGCAGTTAAGTGATTTGAAGACTTGGGACTGATGATGCTGGTAATTTTGGTAGCTTGGGGGATACATCCTGAAGTAGGGAAGAGTTTACTATTCACCAGTTCTTCCTAAATATCTCACAGGAGGTGGGATGAGATCCATCAGACTTCTCATGTGTCCAAAGAGGTGTTTTTCAGCCTCCACTTGACCAGGCAAGTTCTGCTGTGCCTGCTCATCTGGGGCCTCAAAACTAAGCACATATTATCCATAGTGTGTTTTTTGGTTTTTGTTTTTTTTTTTTTTACAGTGAAATAAACTGCTTCTTCTGCTGGATGTATTTCTATGTTAACTGCTGAAAAAATGTGTGCTTGTTTTTACATCCACTGCAAGAGAACAGGATGAGCACTCTTACTGTGTGTGGCAGTCACCCACGAGCAGCAGCCCAGAAGGCCAACAATATCTGGGCTGCATCCCCAGCAGCGTGGGCAGCAGGGCGAGGGAGGGGATTCTGCCCCTCTGCCCCGCTCGGGTGAGACCCCCCTGCAGCGCCGCGTCCAGCTCTGGAGCCCCCAGCACAGGCAGGACATGGACCTGCTGGAGCGGGGCCAGAGGAGGCCACGGAGGTGATCAGGGGCTGGAGCACCTCTGCGATGGAGACAGGCTGAGAGAGCTGGGGGTGTTCAGCCTGGAGAAGAGAAGGCTGCGGGGAGACCTTATTGCGGCCTTCCAGTGCTTAAAGGGGGACTGTAGGGAAGATGGGGATGATCTCTTTAGCAAGGCCTGTTGTGACAGGACAGGGGGTAACGGTTTTAAACTAAAGGAGGAGAGATTTAGACTGGATATAAGGGAGAAATGTTTTACACTGAGGGTGGTGAGACCCTGGCCCAGGTTGCCCAGAGAGGTGGTCGATGCCCCATCCCTGGAGACATCCCAGGCCAGGCTGGACGGGGCTCTGAGCAACCTGGTCTGGTTGGGGCGGTCCCTGCTCACTGCAGGGGAGTTGGACTGGATGGGCTCTGAAGGTCCCTTCCCACCCAAACCATTCTGTGATTCGATGAGTATGGGAACCTACTCAGTTCACCTCTTTTCCAAGAAGACTGTCGTTGCCACAAAACGTGTGATATAAGTAAATTCATGCTAAGATAATAAATAAAAAAAAAACACCCCACCAAACAAAAAACCTGTTGCATTTTGACATGAAGAAAAACCTCTCTTCCCTGCCCCTTAGGTCTGCTGTAAGGCGTCTTTGTGAGAACAGAAGAAGCAGTGAACTTCGGAGCCCCCAGCCTGGGCTCAGCGTCTGTGTTGGGGGAATAAGCAAATATTTGGATACTCATGTGAGCTTTATAAATCTGAGTGCCTTTAGCTTAGCAGAAAACTATTTCCTTAAGGGGACATTTGCCTAAGAGGAAGTTGTCATCCCTTTGCCCTTTTCTCCTCGTCTTCTCTCGCTGTAGTCACCTGATTATAAATTTTTATTACTTAAACTGTAAGATGCCCAGGAAGCTTTGGCATGGCTGTGATTTTAGGGAGTTGGGGTATGTTTATTTGATCTTAGTGATGGTGAGGGTGCTATGGAAAACCAGCTCCTTAGTGCGCAGCAATGTGTGCTGCAGGGGAAACTTGGGGTTTTCTTAATTCATGGCTCATATGGGCAACGCGAGAGCCTCCACGCCCAGGGAGGGGGTATGATGTGGTTGTGGGAAGGCAGAGCAGGCAGGCATATTGTACGTGCGCTGCTGTCTGTGCAGAAACCCTGTGACTGCAACAGCATTGTTCTGACGGGGAAAGCAAACTGGGTCTGACCAGTTCTAATCTACAGCTCACCAATGCGTATGTTTGTTTGTTTGCTGTAATGAGGGAGGTGATACAGTAGGGGTTCTCCCCTTGATTCCTCCGCAGTGGGTGTTTCAGTCATTGAGTTACTCGCAGACCAGCTGACGGGAAAATGAGTAGGAGAAAATTCATCCCAAGCTGGCAGCATCCAGCCCTCGGCAGAGAGGCTGAACTCTATAAAACTCATCTGAGAAAGTCTGTTTCTCAGCCTGCATGAATTATGTTAAGGGGGAAAAAAACAACAAAAAAAAAAGGGAGTGGGAGAATGCCAGAATAAACAACATCTTGCTTGGACTGTGAGGCTGTGGAAAGATGGAGGGAAAGGGAGAAGGAAAAAAAATACTTTGAAGAGATACGTGTGGATGAGTTGACACAAGTGTGCTTTGCTTTCCACAGGGTTTTAATTAGAGCAAACAAACAACAGAGCTGGGAAAGTCAGAGTAACCCTCTGGTTCATCAGCACAGCACCTTCCTGTTACTGTTTGTTCTTATTGTCAAAGCTGACCTAAGATAAGTTTTCCGCAGATGATTTCCCGCAAAAACAGTTCCAGAACCAAATTTTTGTGGCACTAGGTAGTTTCTTTTTTTTGGCCATTTGTATCATACTTAATTTTCCTTTTTCTTTTTTTTCCCCCGAGAGGGAAGCAATGAAAGGATACAAAATACAGTGTATCTCATAGCTGTATTGATGTTCCCAACATGGATTTTAATGATTCAAGCAATAGTAATTAATTTTATACAATTAACCCATTTCCTTAATTGCTCTGAGCAAAATTAGAATAAGGTTTTGCTGTCTGTTCACTGAAACAATGTTTCATTTACCAGCCAGATTCTTCTAAGTGCTCAGATGAGAAATCACAGTCATCATCACCAGGCAGATTTTGGCTTACACATACCGAGCACCCAAGTCAGCAGACCTTTCAAAGGCTGATATATTATCTCTGCATGATCCCGTGCATTTGCCCCGACCACACCCCAGGGATGTCTGGGAGCAGCTGTGCGCTTTCTTTTTCGTGCTCAGCGTGATCCATCGTGGATTCGATACACAGCTCTGGTTCTCAGCATACTTGGTGTCATGACCTGGACTTGGCTTTAAACTGGGAGCAAGGGGAAGCTGCTTCCTAGTGGCACAGGTGTCCACAAACCCAAAAATACTGCTGGATAGCTTGTGGTGAAGGGATAGGCATAAGCCATGTCAGGAAGAGTTTTACTTCTGGTTTTCTGTATGTGGCACTGCAGTACGTGCCCCCACTGCTGAGAGTAAGTTTTTAATGGGGAAAAAATCCCTCCTTCGTCTAGGCATACAGGGATCCTCTGCTCAGCAGACCCCACTCTTCTCAGTGGCATTTCGTACCGTAACCAGGAGACTTAGCAGAGAGTCCCAAAGGAACGGAAAGAAAGAAATGCTCTGTTGCTTCTCACTGAAGTCTTGCTTTCATCTTCTGGGAGGCCTCCTATAAAGTAGTCAGTGGTTAAAATAAATAAGAGCTGGTGCTTTCTCAGTGCTATATTAAATCAACTGCACTAAAGAAAGGCAATTTTATAATGAAGCAAAGGTGAAACCTCACAGCCCCTCAAGCAACTCGCTGCAGGAGGAGTGCCTGGCTAGACTGGAGCACCTCATCCACTCATGCATCAAAGCATCCATGAGACTGGGTTAAAACTCAGCCATTTTCTTCCATGGAAACCTTAAGCCCTTTGAAAAAGACATTATTATTCATCAAATACAGACAAGAAAACAATAAAAATTCCTTCTCCCCTCCAAGTTTTTCCTCTTCTTTTTCATTTTGAAGAGGGTTAGCTGTATGCTTGGTCAGGGAGCTTCAAAGCTCTGAGGCTACCTCTGCTGGGTTTGCTTTGAGGGCAGTTCACTGAAATGAACCATTTTCATGAAAGAGTTGGGTTCAATAAGAGGACATTTTGTTTACTGAGATAGCGAGGAGAATGCTGAACCCATATCACTGTTGACTGGGTCAGGAATCTAGATGAAAATGTTCTACCCAGCCTTGGTCTTGAAAATGGCCTGCTCCTCCAGAAGTTTTTTTTGTCAGAGGAAAGCGATGGTGGGTCCTGAGTGATCCAGCTGGTGGTTATAAGTGTTTTTAGCACATGTGCTAATCGCAGAATTGAACAAATTATATGCTTCCTAAAGATCTTAATCTAGAGTCATTAACACAGTCAATATTCCTGGAAATCAAGTTCAGTTTGGTGCAAGCTGGTATAGAAAAGGGGAATTTGGTATTTGCCTCAGAAATCTTCAGAGTGACTAATTCACCAATGGTAAACAGCACGTGGCATGAATGGAATTAAGACAGGATTTTGAACAGATTATTCAATGATGATGAAATGCTAACATCTGAATATGTGCAAATATCCTGCAGTATTAATGTAAGAAGGGCAAGACTTCACAGGTTTGGGGTGAGATAATGGTTGGATAAAATTTAGTCTAAATTTAGCCATCCAAAAGAAACTCTTGTCTAAACAAGACTTGTACCACACATCATGAACATCTATCTCTGAGTGGGATGACTCATCCTCTGAACACATCCCTTACCCATTGACCATAGATGGAGCCTGGGTGACCAAAATATTTAACTTTTGCACTGATAAAGTTAGGTGAGCTGAATCCCACTCGATGTCTTTCCTAACGGTGTATTTCTTCTACATGTTTAGGTGTCTTCTGGTGAGCACTGAGCGCTGCAGCCACTTCTGCTCACCAGAGAGCTGCTTTGAGTTCTTTGCAAAGAGACCCTCTTGAAACTGTGGTTACGATTTAAGGCAGCCTGTAATAACTAAACTTGGCTCACTGGAACAAACACGTCTGTTTTGCCCCAGGACTTAAACTTCACATCTTTCCCCATGCAGAAATGCATCTCGCTGTCTGTGGGGCTCCTTCTGGCAAGAAGCCCAGTGCTTTTAATTCGAGACGGGTGGAAAGCATGTGCTTTTTGCCTCTCTGGCCAGGATGCTGTTAGGAAAGCAGACAGTTTGAGATGTTTCTGTTTGAAACTGGAGGAAGAAAGGAGAAGGGGACAGTAGGAAAAGCGCATGCTGAATATCTGTCATCTAGGGAGATGCTGGCCATGAATCTGGGAAACAGAGACGCAAACTTTTCTCATTTTACATGTGGTCTGAAACACCGGAATCGGGCACGGTAAAGCTTAACATTTCGCTGTTGGGCCTCTTCCTCTTTTGTGGGTTGAAGGCTGACTTTGTGGTGCATTAAATTAAATGTCTTCATTCCCTACCATTTAAATTGCATTTTAATTAACTTTCTCTCAGAAAAAAATACCGTTTGATGCACAGAGCAAACCAAAGTTGCTATGTGTATAGTAGTTTCTAGTGCAGATAAACTATCAGAGATGCTGCTAACCTTTAAAAAACTTGCTTTCATATCATATGCATTAAATGGGATATACCATATGCACCTGAATATAATGACACAGTAAATATAGCTTAAATAAATCTTAATCGAACTAAGATGAAGGGTCCTTGATCAGCCACCTTCCTTCTCCTGCCTGGCCTCACAACATTTGCCAAAAGCCACAGCCCTTCCCTTCATACTTGCCATTAAGGGCCAAGAGGCCTGAGGCTGGCACTGGAGGCATGGACTCAGCAAGTGGTCAGACCTTCGATGTGTGACAAAGCTCTTGTCTAATTATTTCCTCCTGCTCTGACAGAATCTTTTCTCCCCTCTCCTGCCACATGCAGCCTGGTGGCTGGCAGAGAACAGCCCTCCATCAGTTGGAGATGATGCTCCTGTGCAGCTTTGTAGGGAGCTTGGGAAGTCCTAGGTGCAGCTTGTGCCACCAGCTCCATCTCATCCTATGACACTGCGTTCCTGGCACACAGCATCACCTTCTCTGATGTGTCCATCTCCCACTGATTTGTGCTGTAGGCAGAGTCTGCAGCCATGGGCTGGGAATAAAAATGTGATGGGTCTTTATGAGGAAAAGAATGAAGTCTCAATGATGCTATTTTTGGTGGGGCCGTGGGAGCGAGGGAAGGTCTGTCTCTAACCTCGCTGGCTAACAGTGATGCCTGCTGTGCCCTGTGTGAATCTGCAAATCCCAAGTTCTCCTGGCAGTTGAGAAATAAAGTGATCTAGCTAGCCCTCTCTGGTAAATCTAAACTTTGTAAGGTTGTTACAGCTTGTATTTATGTAGTGATTATATTTTTTGTCGGGTTTGGACATGCTTGCAAGCAGTAGAGACCCTGCAAGCTGATCTGTGTTCCTAGACCCCCAATGCTTCTGGACCTGTCCAAGCAAAGCAGCTTGTTTCTGCAGCCCTGATCTAGATCACATTGCAGCAGCTTGTTGAAGGTCTGCTATTTCTGCTTTTTTAAAGTAGGGTTGGGTGAGTTATATTTCTGTGTCCTAGTAGCTACACAAAATAAAATTAAAATCTCTTCCTGGATCTACCAGAATCAGTTTGATCTCTCACAAGGTGTTTTTGGTCCATAATTATATTTAAATACTTGCTTTAAACGGAACCTAAACTCACAGATAAAGCAAACTCCATAACTTCAACCTTCAGTTTGGCGGGAAGTGGGGGATCCCCAAACCCAGTGTCTCTGAAACAGAAACTTGAAGTATATCAGTTTGAAATACTAAAGTGCCTTCTCAGCTCCCAAGTTTCCTCTTCTGTGTATGTTATAAAGACTAATGCTTAATCCGATGAGCATTGAAAAATAGTTTTCTCCTTCTGGATGCTGCATATTTTGATGAACGTCCTTTTTTTCTCCCTGAACTCTTATGCGTAAAGGTTAAAGTTGTCAGGATACTGTAAAAGAGCAAACGATAGCTTGACCTCAGATTTTTCTAGGAGAGGAAGTTGATTTATTTATTTGAAGTTCCAACTTGCTGGACTTACTTAAGGTGGAACTGTGGCAGGGGATGATTTTTTAAAAATACTTTTCCAAGTAGGCAAAATAATTGGAAATTTCCAGTGTTTCTTATGCCTGTTTCAGTGTCTGTCTTCCTACTCTTTCCTCCATCATTTTACCCCTTTATTTATTTGGCAAAATAATTTTTGGGAAACAGAAAATGCCAGCAATATGGTAGAAAAAGGTGATTTCATTAAAAAATTAAACTCCCTTTCAAAGGCCCCTTTCCTTTTTGTAACAGGCTGATCCTAAAACCATTGAGTGTAATGGAAACTGTCTGGAAGGATTTGACCTTTTGTCTGTCTTCTTGGTCATAGTCAGTCGTGCTATTCCTAGATGACCTGAAAGTACAGTTAGTATACCATGTAATGCTCCTCCTTGCTGCATTTTTATTAGCACTCAGAAGTTGAATGAGACACCTGAAATCATTTGTACCTAATTTCATAGTTATTTGTGTCCAGAGCACTCTCAGATCCCAGGAAGAGGAGAATAAAGGCTCCTCCAACCAGATACAACACTGCCCAGGCTGCAGATTTTGGTTTTGATGTTGCCTTTTGGTCATGATGCATGGTTTGGCTCTACTGGGTTGAAGTTATGCTTGTAGATGTAAAATGTAAAATCATCCATCATTACAAAATATTTTTTGATCTAGGTTAAATTAAATGATTTGTCATGTTTGCGTACATTCATACTGCACGTTAAATATATACAGATGAGAAGCTTAACCCTGCTCTGAATTAAATAAGGAAAGGTAACAGGTAGTAAACGAGGTTGCGGTTCACATTGGTTTGCTCCCTCCCCATGACAAATTTGAGATAACGCCGGTCAAAGAGCATTTTAGCATCTGCAGGGTTATTTCACTGTGGTTGTTATTAAAATAAGTGATGAACACTGAAGCAGACTTCTCTACTTCGCTTTTGGGATGGCAGGTATCTTAATCCTCTGAGAAAGTTAAGTGCCTCTGAGTCAGATGAAGTCAGGGACAGATACAGGAGGAGTGTTGCACTCAACTTGCTGATCAAATGTCTCATTAAGAAAAAATTAACTGTGGTGGGTTTTTTTGTTTCCGTGGGGTTTCCCTTAGATTTCTCAGGGCTTTGGGATGTTTTTCTTAGTGTAAGAGTTCTGGGTTTTGTTTTACAAAGTTTGTATCTTCAAAGAGGAGGTGAAGGAAACCACATCCTGCCCCGGTTTATCTTCTTTCTTATCAGTCAGAAATACATGCTGGGCTGTTACAAGCTGGTTTTTGGACTCTGCAAAACTATCCAACACAGATTTCCTATTGCAGGTCATGCAGCTTCCTCCTTTGATTTTGGTTCTCATTTGGCACAAGGCAGTTGCAGAAACAATACCTTTTATATGGTATATAAATACGGAATATGGGGGTATCTTCAGAAATGTTCTGTCCACTTTCAAAGGAAAAAAATTTGGAGGAAAAACTAGAAAACTTTTGAAGACCCCTGTCGAAGAAAGAACACAGGCATCCATGATGCATCCCGACTGAAGAAATCCATAATGGAGAAGGGAGGCATGATGTTAAGCTCCTGACACCCAAAATAATTCAGAAAACTGTGTCATTTCTGAGGGACTCATGGCCAAAGCAGCTAGGGTTTTGGTATAAACCTGCCTGGTTACCTGCCCTTGGGAAAGGGAGCCACTGGGAATCCCAGTGACAACAGCCTGTGGTTTTCAGAAAGCTGTCATGGTGATGACTGGGAGGCTGGGAACCATCCTGCTTTCCAGTCTGACCAGTTAGGGTGCCCAATTCTCAGAAGAGAGGTAGTACTGGACCAGTTAGGGTGCCCAGTTCTCAGAAGAGAGCTAGAACTGGACCAGGTAGGGTTACTAGCTCTCTAGTAACTGGTGGTTGAAAATGACTGGGTAGTCTTGTTCCTGTCCCTGGCTTTCCAAGACCAGGGGGTTTGAAGCCCCTGAAAAGTTTGGTGCAGGCAGCTTTGGATCAGTTTGGACAATGAAGGCTTGTGGCAACTCTGTATTTGTGTAGGCATGACTGGTGTTTCATTTTCCACGAGCTGTTTCCACGCTCTACCAACCCAAACTACCTTGCTGTTTTGAGGTTTCGCCAGGTTGAGCCACCCTGTCCACAGCCAGATAACAGCACTCAAGTGTAGGATCATTTGACCCCTCCCCATTTGCAGGTTTTCAGCATCTAAGAAGTCATTGTCTCCCTTTTGAATCACTGCTTAAATCTGGCACAAGTTGAGCAATTTAGGACCAAGGAAGTGCAGTTGGTACAGCCTGACAATCCTGTTTGGATTAGCAGGTAGATGATGGATGAATGCCTCAGAAGCACTGAAGTTTTTTCTTTCAGCACACAGTGCACATGTAGTATACGAATCAAAACACATAATTAGAGAGGTCTTCAAGTTTTCATTGCTCTGGCCACTTGTCTGCGGCAGCTGTTAGGAAATTGGTTCATGCTGCCTGATATTTATTGTCTTCTATTTCAGCACGGCTGGAAGATGTTGATATCTGCACGAAGGCCAGCTAACTGGAAGATGGAGGTTGCAGGATAAATCACAAGGTTGGGGCATGTGTGACCACTATGCCTGAGCATTTTACCCCCAAACCCACCTTCTGTGAAAGGGAGTTCAGGACTTCAGATGCTCAGTCTTGTTCTGAAGAATTACTGACTCTAAATTCCACCCTGGGCGGTTTTGGTGTGCAAATAAATTTACTATATAACTTGGGGTTTTTTCCCTATGGCTTTGGAGTCACCATATATCTCCATGCCTCCAAGTCTGAGCTTTAGAATGAAGGATTGAATTTAAAAGATTTTAAAAACTCAACATTATTAAATAGTCAGCTAGACCTGGAGGGATAATAGTCTTAGCTCCACAAATGCTTGCAGTGAGGGATAACTTCATTTACAGCTGGTGCATGTAGGACCACCAATGGAAGGAAGCTTTTTCTCTTCTCTGAGAGGGTGAAAACGAGTAGGAAGAGGTTTGACCTGTGAGAGCATCTGCCTGAGGAGCTGAGGCAATTTCAGATGTACAATGTTAGAGGGAGGCAACAGAGATATTGCTGGTTATACTGGAAAGTAAAAGTCACTAAAAGGTGACTTTCTTCCTCACCTGTCCAATCCTGGAAGAGGAGGGTAATAGGAATGTAAATTGAGGTATTTTAAGTGACAGAGGTTTTTTTCTGGTCTAGCCCAGGAGGGGTGAAAATCTGTGCAGCACTTGTCACGGGGGATTGGCAATGGTCTTCTTCAACAGTGCTGATACTATCAACGTAGGAGCAAATTTCTTATTGTATAGTGCCCCATAAATATACAAACCCTCTTTTGATTTGATTGGTGCATATTCTCTAGCTTTGAAACAGTTTGAATAAGGAGTTTGAAGGCAAACTGATGTGGAAACCCAAAGCACTTTCTTTAGTTTAATAGCTTCCTTCCACAACCTTTGTAGGTGTCAGCAGTGGGGAGCTGTTGCTGGTTGAAATCCACATTTGGCTGCAAACTTTTGAGACTAACGCTTTTCTAATGTGCTGAATGTGTTGTCGCTTGTTGATAGGCATGCATGTGTATTTGTGTGTGGTCTAAGCTCAGACTGGAGGCAAGCATCCTACTTATCACAGTGAGACAACCTCTTCTCTATAATAAAAACATGCATTGATTCAACAGATCTTTACTTTAGTTAGTTTTGAAAAGTTCTCAACCTAGCTTTTAGTGTGAATTTTACTGGAAAGGCAGCAGCCAAGATAAATGGTCATTTTTGTGGGTTTTTTTTTATTAGTCATTACCTTTACACACCTTACACCTTATTTTCACTTTCATGTGGTCAGCGGGATAACTCACATTCTGCTTGAGAAAAACAACTTTTATCTCAGTGCAGAGTTCCTGGAAGGACCAGATGACGGGTGTGGACCCAGACATAGAGAAACTGGTGGATCCTGTCTGTGCCATAGCAGGAGAGGTGGATGCGGAAGGCTGGTGTGCATGTCCCATCCCTAAACTGAGTCTCCATTTGAAGGGAGACTAAGAAAAAAGCCTCCTCTGGGGACTGAAAATTAGACTGATACTGGGTATTTTCCTCTGGTACCACAAGGCATAACTTCTGTTTTAGAGTTCAGTCTCAGTGAATGTTTAAAAAGATCTTTCCTATAAAGGGACATTGTTCCTATTGAAAGCAATTTGCATGAACTGTGGTAGTTCCCAACAATAATTCCCCGTTTGCTAATAGTGGTTTTCCCCTTCTTCTTGGCAACACGTCAGCTAAGGTGTATCTTCTTCCTCACCACTGCATTTACAGTAAGCTTCCAGAAGTTTTGGGTTAAGCTTGAGGTAAGCATAGGATTATGACATCAATATCTTATACAAAGTTTTGTGGTTACAGCCATGCACAAGAATTTTTCTCATGAAAAATGTTCGCAAATTGGGAAAAAAGGGTGAAACTTCTTGTCCCCAGTGAGGACTGTTCCCATGGTGCCCATACAAGGAGATGAGCAGATACCATTTGAACTCTCCTATTCCCAGTGGGAGGGAAAGGGACTTGGCACATCCCTTTTTGATGACTTTTCTATTGAGCCAATGCAAAAAGTTTCATGTTGATTGACTCACACAAAACACCACTTCAGCTGCATCAGCCTTCAGAAGACAGTTCTCCAAAGCATGGAAAATTTCCACAGACAGTATCTGGTGTCTCAGCACAACGGCTTCCGCTGACTGCTGCTGGCCTGTGCAGTGACTGGCTTGGTGACAAATTCAGTTGTGCTAGAGATATCCGACTTGCTGAGAAGCACATTCCCCTCCTCCTTCAGATATGCTCTATCTTGGTGGCCTCTCAAACACAAGGCTTAAATAAAAGACATTTACTACAGCCTTTTGGAAATAAACTTTGTAATGTGACTTGGTGTTCGCTTTTCAAGGAAATATGTGAGGATTTCAGCTTTGAGGGTTCTGTGTCAAAAACGCCCTCTCCAGTTTGTCTCCCAGTGCCTGCTGTTAGTCTGTGGCGTTTTCAGCCGGATCAGTCTACAGAATGCCTTCCTAGAGGCCTCTTTGTCTCTTAGACAAAGATCATAGAAGCACAGAACGGTTTGGGTCGGAAGGGACCTTTAGAGCCCATCCAGTCCAACCCCCCTGCAGTGAGCAGGGACAGCCCCAACCAGACCAGGTTGCTCAGAGCCCCGTCCAGCCTGGCCTGGAATGTTTCCAGGGATGGGGCATCGACCACCTCTCTGGGCAACCTGGGCCAGGGTCTCACCACCCTCACTGTAACAAATTTCTTCCTTATATCCAGCCTAAACCTTCCCTCCTTTAGTTTAAAACCGTTACCCCTTGTCCTGTCACAACAGGCCTTGCTAAAGAGATCGTCCCCATCCTTCCTATAGTCCCCCTTTAAGCACTGGAAGGGATGCTCTTTTAGAGTATGTCTGTAACATGGACTATATGATAGCCTGAGTAAGTGGTCGGTGCCAATGCCTGTGCCACTCCCAATGGCCTGCCTTTGCTAGACATCCCATGATGGTGCTTTCTGCCCAGCAAAGCCTGACAGCCTCTGCTTGCTTCCCCCGCCCCTGCCCTTTGTCCCCACACACAGCCCGTTAAAGGGTGAAGGAAAGCAGCTGTTTCCTCTCCTTGCAGAGAGTGAAGAAGGCTTGCAAAACCCAGACAGTCCCAGCAAATGCCCCTGTGAGTGTGCAGGCATGTAGCAGCGCTTTGCATAGCAGAGTAATAGTGCATTGGCAGCGTGCGCATGATTTGGGCATCTTGCATCAGACCTTTGGCTGGCTAAAAAACCAAACCTCCCCATCTGTAGGTCAAAGAAATTTAGGGGTTCCCCTTTTTCTAGTCACTGCTCACATGCTGTCAGTGTGTCCAGGAACTGTTTATATTTCCACAAAATGGTAAAAATGTTATCTTTAACTCCTGCTTGATGACAGCAGAGATGATGACTAGAGATTCAGCTCTCCTAAGATCCAGCTAAAATCTGCATCAGCCAGTTGATTTCAGCAAGCTTTCACATGCCTGTTGGTCACTGTCCCACAGTCCCAGATACTGGAAACAGTCAGGTATTTGCTATTATTTCCCATAACCTGCTGGATGGAGAGAAAAAGTTTACTCTGTATAATGGCAAACTATAGTATATAACATATGGAGAGGATTGAGGGTCTTTAAACCCTGTTAGTTATTCAGTGATTTCCATTTAGAGTACTGGTTGGTTCTTTTGCATTCAGATTCACAGTGGAGTATATTTAAAAGCTGATTCTAACTTGTATTAAGAGACAGCGAAGATTTTCATAATAAAACCAGCCTGTTGTGATTCTTTCTGTATAATGTATTAGGAAAATTGAAGTGACACAGCCTCGGTCAAATATTAACGTATATGATTGTCAAGCACCAGCAAACACCTAGGTATAAAAATAGCTGAAAAGGTCCAAATCACTTGCATTGCTCTGTACGGTCTGCTCTGATTAAGAACAGATATAAGGGAAATGGTTTATTGCACTTATGTGCAGAACTTGCTGTGCAGGTTCGACTTTTCCTGATATGAATAACTTGATTGAAATACAGATATTAGGGAAGGATCACCTTTAATGTCTCATGCCTTGCCTCTGGGAACAAACTTGTCCGCTAACTTCACTGAATATCATAAAGGACTTACTGAAAGTTTTGGGTTTAATGAAACACTTCTAAGTATCTTATCAAAAACTGAAAACCAAAATAAGTGCAATTGCAGGGTTCAGAACAGCGTGTTCATCAACAAGAAAATACTTCTAGCATTTTATTCAAAAGGATCTGAGAGGAAGGGCAAAGTGAGGGATATGATGCAAACCAGCATAATTAAGTAGCTTGTTCTCTTGAGTTACTTGAGCTTGATAACAACCCCATGTGGACTTGATACGACTGTTCGTGAGCCTTGGTTGGCTGGAATCAAATTGCATCAAGTTCTGCTGATCTGGTTTGTCTGTTTTAAGCCTACGATCTTGACCAAAGGAGCTTTTCATAGCAAAGAAAAAGGATGCAAGGACTTCTGGGCCTCAGTGATACTTTTGGATGTAGTGTGGGTACCCCCCTTTCAAAAGGTGGTTGCAGTGGGTGGTGGAGCTCAGTGAGAGCAAGCGCTTATTTTAGCTCACGCTCCTCTCAGAAGAGCCGTGCGTTGTCTTGTCAAAGCTTTCTTGTTGGGGCTATTTTCCCCTTTTCCCCCAAACCACAGCACACCTGACCAGCCCTGTGCTAGCTGCCATGTTCCCGTCTGAAATTTTAAGCAGTCCTCTTTGTCCTAGTGCATGAGGTGCACTGGGGAGTTAATATAGCTCTGTGTGGCACCGTGGCAAACTTCCCCCTCTGTCCTCACATCCGAGACATGCCTTGATGGCCTTGCATTTCATCTGAGCAAAAATGAGGGCTGACCATCACCACCACACACAGAAGGAAACCTGCAGCTGAGATCAAGCAGAGAGTGCTGCCTCTTTCTCATCGCCTGTCAGAGCCAACCTGCTGTATCAGACAGCCACAAATGTCACTCTTTGTGATAGACTTCTGCAGGTTTTTGCAAGTGTTAGCCAAAAATGCCTCCGGTGTTGGCTGCTGAGGTGGATCACATGAACACGCACACACTTTCTACATGGACATTGGCTGCAGGAACCCAGAGACTGCAATTCCTCCCCTCTCTGGCTGTTGCAATGCTGCTGTCGGGGATCTACATGCACGTGCCAGCATACAGCATGGTATGCAACAACACTTGATTTCTCAACTATTGAACCAAAATATTTTTTTCTATCCACAGCTTTAGCTATTACAAAGCCAATGTCTATTACCAAATCATGAGGGCTAAGGGAATAGAGCATCCTTGAAATTATAATAGGACTTAGTGAGAACAGGAAGCCTCTAAACTGTAAGATGCAGCAGGTCATAAAATCAAAACGATTAAGCATAGCTACCCTCAGCCAAAGCAAATCTGTCTGTTGTAATACTGGCATATCTAGTATTTTTGTGGTGTGTATGCATGAATTCAAGCAGTGCACGTGTGAGCCAGAAGCTGCTGTCACTCAGCAGCTCACCCCTGTGTCGGTGATCATTCTATCATTCTGCATAATCATGGAATCACAGAATGCCCTGAGCTGGAAGGGACCCATAAGGATCATCGAGTCCAGCTCCTGTCCCTGCACAGGACAGCCCCAAATTCACACCATGTCTCTGAGGGCGATGTCCAAGTGCTTCTTGAATATCACCAGGCTTGGCACCTTGAACACCTTCCTGGCAATCTACATGTCATGATTGTCTCTCCTATGCTCACTTCTAACAGGGTTAGATATTAGTGAGGAGGAATTTAATAATTTTTCAAAAATGCCCACAGACTCTAGCAATAATGTTGAATACTGAGCATTTCTGCATGAGTCCTGAGTGCTAACCCTGAGGTGGGTGAAGGAGCTTGCACAAGTTTCACCACAGGGTTGCTCACGTGTGGTGTTGTCCCTGTCAAGGTAGATGGACATTTTGCAATGGTCAACATGGGGCTGCTCTTTCTGCTCTCAGAGACCAGATGAATTTTTGGGTTTCAATTTCAGGATTTCTTTTTCTCTGTGATCTTTAAAGGCTTCCTGAGATCACATTCCTGTACAAAACCAGTTATAACAATGGCAACAGTGTCACTGTTTGGATCAGAGCTGTCGTCTACTGCAAAACAGGATCTGACCTTTATACAACTGTTTGTTTTTCTCAAAGGCAATGAAAATGGATGCACAATTGATACAACGCTAATAACTGCATGACCAACAGTAATGCACTTAGTATTGCGGCATAGATTAACACATTTAAACAGTGACTATGTTTTGTCACGGGAAAAATACAGTAAATCCAAGAAACTGGTATTTCATTCATGAAGATGAAAGAATTTAGTGCGCAATTCTTTGCTAAGTCACCAGTTGTGCAAGTGTGAGGAAATTGTTCACGTGGTCAGCTTGATGATCTAATAGATCTCATGGATTGTATCTGCTGCAGTGAAATATCTTTACATAAGTGCAGGAAGTCTTAAAAATTGTGTCAAAGATCAGTGACGTACTGTTTTCTGACCGATGTATGCAGAAAGTACCATTTCTAGGACATAGGATCATAGGAGGGATAAGGCTGGAGGGGACCTCAAGAGGTCCCTGGCCAACCTCCTGCTCAAAGCAGGTCAGCTCCGGGGCCAGACCAGGTTGCCCAGGGCTTGATCCAATTGGGTCTTGAAAACCTCCAGGGATGGAGACGGCACAACCTCCAAACCTCCAACCATGGGCAATGTGAGCACGTGTCATGTTGTACCTTCATCCTGCCCAGAATGAGCAGTTAGGGTCAATCACTCCTGTCCAAATCACCATTGTAACATCCAATTCTAAAATAAAGTCCTTATCCAATAATCCTTGCTTGCGTTTGGGATATGACATGTTTTGGCCCCAAATCCATTGTCGTTGATCTGCTTGTCTCTTAAGTAGATTAAATAGATTCTTAGGAAACTAAATTTACATACTAAAATGTTCTGTGATGTGTTTTGTACAGTAATATGAAGAACCCCCCCTCAAGATAATCCCAGAGCCAGGTCCCAGTGAGTGCGCTGATGCAGGAGGAGTGGATGGGAAGCATGTCAGCATCTGCTTTGTGGATGTGGACTTCCCTCTCTGTGCCAGGCAATAGGACCCACAGGCTGAACTCTTCCTTCTTGAGACAATACTATTTTTTTTTCCTGATCAAGTTTTCAAGATCAGGTTCTCTGTACAGATCTAATCTATTTTAACGAGGATGCAAATTCAGAGGCCATAACTGCATTACATTATTCTTATTGTCCTCGTTAAAGTCTTCAAGGAAACCCACTTGAATTAAATCTTTTTTCCCCCTGCCCTAGGCAGGACGTAAAAGAAAAAAGATTTCCTAAGATGATCAAAGTATTTTTATTTATTCTTTTTTATGGTCAGTTTTATTGTTGTTAATAACTCTTCAAGGAATAAAATGAAATCCACCTGTTTTCAATGCCGTTTGTAGAGTTACGATGTATGAAAAATGTTGGTTATGCACAATATAAACAAAATTGAAGTGACTTACACCAGCTACTGTAACAGGAGGTGTTACAGCGTGAAACCCATTGTGACATACTGCTCAGGGCAACGAAATTAAAGTAAAATTCATTCTTCCGATTGCAACTTTTTTTAATGCTGACATATTGCTTAAGCAAATTGTGAAAGAGTTGGTGAAGTTTCCAGTCTGTTTGAATACCTTTTTAAAATCAACTAAGTCACTTGAACTATATATTTAAAATCATAGAATCATATAATTATTAAGGTTGGAAAAGACCTCTAGGATCATCAAGTCCAACCATCAACCCAACACTACAGGTCTCCTAAACCATGTCCCCAAGTGCCACGTCTATGTGTTTTTTGAACATCCCCAGGGATGGTGACTCCACCACCTCTCTGGGCAGCCTGTGCCAGGGCCTGACCACTCTGGCAGTAAAAAGATTGTTCCTAATACCGAGTCTAACCCTCCCCTGACGCAGCTTGAGGCCGTTTCCTCTCGTCCCATCACCAGTGACTGGGGAGAAGAGACCGACCCCCCTCCCCACAGCCTCCTCTCAGGCAGCTGCAGAGAGCGATGAGGGCTCCCCTCAGCCTCCTCTTCTCCAGGCTGAGCCCCCCCAGCTCCCTCAGCCGCCCNCAGCCGCTGTCAGCCAGCACCCCCAGGCCCTTCGCCGCCGGGCAGCTCCAGCCGCTCTTCCCCAAGGCTGCAGCCTTGCCTGGGGTCGGTGTGACCCAAGTGCAGGACCCGGCACTTGGCCTTGTTGAACCTCATACAGTTGACCTCAGCCCATCGATGCAGCCTGTCCAGGTCCCTCTGCAGAGCCTTCCTGCCCTCCAGCAGATCAACACTCCTGACCAATTTGGTTTTGTCTGCTAAAATTGCACAGCCAGGAATAAGACTGCAATAATTTTCTTTAAACCAATTAGTCTATTTGAATTGGAGTAATTTTAAGAAAGGACTGCTGAGCAGCTTTGTTAATGTGGGAGTTTCAGATTCCTCGGAATGTTGCCAATAGGAACATTTTTCTCAGCGTAGCTGTAAGATCTATGGATTTCTTAAAAGTTGGAAAAAGTTTCAGGTCAACCTGAAAAGCATTTTTCAGGTTTAATCACAGCATGACTGAGTTTGATTGAAACACTTTTGACCCGAAATCCTTAATTTCAATCTCAGGACTTTTTGTTCTTGTAAATAAAAAGAAGTAATTTTCACAATGTCGCACTTCACAATAAAATCCAGCACGTGTTGAGTGCTGAATGTAGGGACAAGTGCTTGATGTTCCTGTAGTATTTTGGCTGAAGCCATTTGACATGAATTCTGGAATTAGACTGCAACACCAGTCTGTTTTAATTCACCTCTGAATTGCAATCTGAGCCTAGTTTGGAGTCATGAGCAGCTAGCTTATTCACGGATGGACACCTGAACCGTGCAAATCAGTTGACTTGATCTGCAGCAGAAGAGAGCTGGAGGTCAAGGATTCATTGTTTTGATCTCTCTTACTGCTTCCTGCTGCCACTTGAGGACAGGTATTCCCAGGATCAACCTGGGCAGGGTCAGTTTTCAGGGTCCTGAGTGAAATTTTTTCCCCATTCAAGGGGTCAGGCTGCCCATGCTGGGGCCAGTCTGATACGGTGCAGCCATATGGACCAGAGCATGGTGTCAGCAGCTGTGGGAGAAAGCTGGGAGAAGCGGGAGGTTCCTCCACCTCTTCTAGGGAGCTTGACTTCAGCTCAGGCCCCCACCCTTGGTCCTACAAGGACTGCCCTGGTCACCACCACGGGCTTGTCCCAACCTTGCCCATCTCTACAGGCTTGTGTGGTGATCTCCAGGCTTTGCATGACCCTGGCCACTAGACCTGCTCTGCTCAACCTGCTCAGGCATCGTTGGTTAACACCCTGGTCAGTGGGGATGCTCTGCTGCCCTTGCTGCCACCCTTGAATGGATTTTTTTGCTTGTCCAGACTCCCCATGGCTGCCCCTAAATCTAGCTAGATTTAATATTTCAGATTATTTTAGATATATGAGGTAGTCAGGCTTACTCTTGGGCTGTAAACTTTTTCAGATAAATTCAAGTAAGAAAGATGTCTTAGCTGGTACTATTTATTCTCCACCCAAAATAATTAATTTCATTCTCAGCTGTAACTCAGCTAAAATAGCACACTTTTACAAAAGTGTCATAATGAACAAATAGCTCTCAAGCTCGCACGTTGCTAGCTAAGTTGTCAATAACACTTCAACGCCACTTAAAGCTTCTTCAGTGGCTCTCCAGCTAATTGTTCTCCTACAAAGATTTCTGTTAGAACGATGGAAATACTGGAAATTACTTAAATCTTTTGTGCCTAATTATAGCATATGTAAGCAAACAAAAATTCTGTTGAACACAGTGGGTCTTCTGCTGGAAGTGGGTATTCCACTTCATGGAAGTGAAATATTCTCTGCAGTGTCCTAAACTGCTCACACTGTTTCTTCAGCTTTGTACTGTCAGACCTTTGGCCAGGGCTATTTGTTCAACGGGTGTTGTGCACTAGAAAGTGCTCTGCATTTTTTTTCTTTTCTTGCTTTCGTTCCTCTTCATTTTTTTGTGACATCTATTATTGGCAGAACGTCCAACCTTTCTGTACTATTTTGAAATCAAGATCTCCCTAACAGAACGGAAGATTTCCCTAACAAGATTACAGCCCAACAAAGTAATTCCTTTTACTAACTTCCAGAGCCTAGGGATAGTTCTCTTCCATATGAATGCATTCTCACTTTCTTTAAAAAAAAAAAAATCAGCTCCAGGTAAGAGTTTTTCTTCCACAGTTGGAACTTTATGAAAAACCAAAAGTTTCCTTACAAAGTATATTTAACTAATAGTGGCTGAAACCTGAAGTAAAACTGACTTTCAAAGAGTTGAGTAGTCTCCTCATGAAAACGGAGTCTGGAATTTCTTCTTTGGTATTCACAGTAGTTTTTCTACCACAGTAGAAACCTTTGTAATTCAAGCACTGGAAAAATTCTTGCAGGTAAAATCCATCACTTGTTTTGGTCATAAATTATGCTGAATACTCAGTAATTCATAGAACCACTCCAGGTGTAAGGGACTCGGGAGGTGTCTCTTGCTCACACCAAGGGTCAACACTAAATTCAAAGCAGGTTACACAGGGAGTTATCCGCTGGGATCTTGAAAACCTTCAAAGATGGAGGTGGCACAGCCACTCTGGGCAACTTGCTCCCATACTTGTCTGTCTGCATGGTCAAAAAAATTCTTCCTAAATCCAGGCTGAACACCTCTTGTTTTGATTTATGCTGATTGTCCTTTCTCCTGCCATGCACCACTGTGAAGGGCTTGGCTCCATCTTCTCATCCACACACTCTGTGAGCTGAATGTCTGTCTCCTCTTTCAGGTCACTGAAACAGAAATTAAAGAGGACAGGTCCCAGGACAGACCCGTGTGGTACCCCACTGCAGGACTCTTTAAGACAGAAGACTGTTCATGGCCCTCCCTGCATTCACAGAGGTAAGCATTTCACCCCAGGAGGCAACCAGGTTGGTCAGGTGTAACTCACCCTCAGCCAGGCCATGCTGTTCCCAGACATCTTGTTCTCCCTGACACGTTCAGAAACGTGTTCCAAGAAGTTCCCTCCATGGCTTTCCAGGGACTGAAGACAGGATGACTGGCCTTTACTTTCCCTATCCTCCGTTCCCATTTTGCAGATGGGTAGAACATATACTGGTAGCAACATTTGCCTTTTCAGTCATCTGGGTCCTTCCCTGATCTCCATGGTCTTTCAAAGATGACTGGTCTTGCAAGGACACCAGCCAGCACCCTCAGCACCAGAGGGTGCCACCCATCAGGTCCCATGGACTTGTATGGGCTAAGATTTCTCAAGAGACCCTGACTTGATTCTCTTTGACCACTGGTAGATCCTCTCCTCCTTGAACCCTGTCTCTAAGGTCAGGGAGCCTGGGATACCTTCCTGGTGAACAGTGAGGCAAAGGAGGCATTGAGTACCTCATCCCCCTCTGCATCACCTATCACTAAATCATCTACCTCACTCAGCAGTGGGCCCACATTTCCCTTGCTCAGCCTTTTACTGACCATGTAGGTGAAGAAACTCTTTTCACTGCCCTTGGCATCCTTTGCGAGTCTCAGCTTGAGGTGAGCCGTGGCCTTCCTGATGCCACCCCTGCACTCCTGGGCCATGTTTCCAAGTCCCTCCCCTGTAGCCTTTTCCTGCTCCCAGCTCCGTATGCTGCCTTCTTGGTTTGGAGCTCAGTCTAGACAAGGCTGCTGTGGATTACCGCATCCCCAAACCACGCTTTCTATTTTGGTGAGAATTTGCATTCAGTTTTGAAGAAAGAAAAAGTGTAAAGGCAGAGATTTCCTTCTGTGTTTAGATCTAAGAGGACATTGTGACTCTTGAATTCGTTTTCTCATTGCACTGGGAAAGCACAG
The DNA here is from genome assembly GCA_013400875.1 of Anhinga rufa. Lineage (NCBI taxonomy): Eukaryota > Metazoa > Chordata > Aves > Suliformes > Anhingidae > Anhinga > Anhinga rufa. The sequence continues at coordinate 42,221 of VZTV01092774.1, read as the reverse complement.
TGTCTTCAGCTTCTTACCTGGCTATTAACCTTGTCAAATATTCAAGATGATATTTGGATGAGTGTTCATTTTTAAGTAGTGCTACTGAATCATGAGTTGTCAGGAGAGAGTATTTATAGCTGCCATTAATGTTTATGGAAGTGAAGAAACATAGGAAACTTTGCTTACACATAAAAAAAGAAGTTTTAAAAAGTGTTTATTCTAGAAGGCAGAGTTTTACTCTGATATGATTACATGATGCTGTTGATATTCTGCAGGCCTGGGCAATTCCCTGGACTTTTTTCTAGGGCCATGGTGACCTTTACATGCTATGTTTAATGGCAAATTAGAGGAAAAGAGGCATTATTTGCATACACTCTGTTGTAATGGATTAATCCACGTTTACATACATGATTTGTGAGTCACTACAAGTGCCAAAAACCTGAGGAGAACAGAAGATAATAGTTCATGGCTTTGCAAAGCTCCTTTTCAAGGTAAACAGGCCTGTGCTGCTACTTCTTGTGTGATATTTTTATTTCCATTGTATTGAAAGAAGGTATATTCAAGAAGGATGTGCTCAAGCATTGAATAGATTAAAGGATTAAAGGATTTTCTGTGTGCTGTTACCTTCCATCTCCTGGGGGAGTGAGTTCCTATAAACATTTTATTTCAGTTCCTAGGGTTTTTGAGTATGTGGTGCTCAGACAGATAATTCATATGTTTTCATATATTCCTAGGCACTTACTTCTGTTAGCTTCTCAGACACAGAGAATTAAATTAATTTCCATGTGCACAGTTAACCATGCAAATACTGGATATTGGACATTTTTGTTTTCTAATTGAGATCTGTTAGGGCAGGGGGCTATTAGAAGATGGCTCAGTATCTTTGAAAACTTGAAATATATTCTAATCACATTACTATGTGATGCTAAACTGTATGTAAAAATATACAGTTTCTTGATCAATATTGTAACAGCTTCCTAAATCTGACTTTGTCCTTGTGAGTTGCAGATGGACACATGAATGCAATTTGTTGTAGCAAGTCTCTTTATGAGAGAGTGTAGAGTTGCGTCATTACGGCATGACCATAGCAACAAGATGATGAAATAAATCTTTTAGCAGCTACTGATCCCAGTCATTATTATTTCTTATATTATTCCTGATGTCGGTATTTCTGACAGCACTTTTTACAAAATTTCTACTTCAAGGGAAATCTCGAAAGCCTGTTTTTCTTTGAATTGCAACAAACCCAAGATGAACGCAAGTTGAAAATGTTGAAATTCTCTGCAAATTGGAAGTGCTGAGTTTTGACATGCTATATGTGGCAGCCTTTTCTCTCGGCCATACAACAAGCCTGAGTCAATAGTGCGGTTCTGTGATGACAACAACAGAAAAACAATAGTAAGTGATGGGAAAGATCTTATTTGGCTATTGGTGTGCGTGTGTGTGGCGGGGTGTTGGCCGTTTTTTCCATCCCAGAAACTAGTAATTCATTTCAAAAGCTTTCTCTATTTCATGGCCTCAATGGAGATGACTCAGATGAGCATATTTCTGAAATTTCTCTTGGCAGGTTATTGCACAGTTTTTTAGCCCGTCACCATAAACAATACTTTTGTGAACATGTTAAGCCCTTAAAAATATGTATTTGTTAATGTTTTGTGTGAGCTAATGTGAGTTCTGTCATAACTCGGTGGCATAAAATGGACTGTCCCTGGGGTATGGCAGTGAGGGCTGATCTCATCCAGGGAAGGGTTGCTCGCAAACAAACAGCCAAGCATCCTTGCAAAATGAAGCCCGTGCCCAGTGCAGGTGCGGTGATGGTGTTAGCCCTCACCTCTCTGTCTTTTAGGAGATCTTTTAGGAGATCAGCATAGCTGATGCTGCAGACGTTAATTTGTTGGTTCTTTATCTATGCCAGCAATTCTTTTCAGCAGGATTTTTCTTTTGTTCACGTCCTGGGGTTGATGTTTTGCTGTCACTTGTGTGGCTGGTTTTGCTGGCACAATGAGGGACATGCTAGCAGAGCGCCATAGTGTAACAGTGACCATATTGACTTGCTTCTACTTATGGTTACTAATCAGTGAATCACCCTTCTTCCATTAATCTGGCTAATGATTAAATCTATTTATACTTTAGGCTTTGCCGGTATACCATGGCAAAGTGTTGTGTAGGTTTAGAAGTTGTGTGGAAAAAGTCATCCTTTTGTTTTAAAATTGCATCGGATAATTTGAATAGCTCTCAAGCTGTGTAGTGAGAAACGGTGACTACTCCAGTGCTAGTCACCTTCCAAACGCCATCCGGTCATATCTGCGTCATGGATCAAGCCCTGGGCAACCTGGTCTGACCCCAGAGCTGACCTGTTTTGAGCTGGAGGTTGGACCAGAGGCTTCCTGATGTCCCCTCCAGCTTGAATTTTCATATGAGCCTGTTTCTCCCACCAGCCTGCTCTCTTCCAAACTATATTATATTAATTATATTATATTATATTACATTACATTATATTATTTTATAGTAATCTCTGCTTTTGTAGCAGCTGTTCTGTATTTTTTGTCATCCTTGTCTTTCTGCCTCATATTTTTTTTCAATTCTTTTTAAGGTGGGACGGGAACTGGTAAAAAATCCAAGGGTGTCACTTGCTTGTATTACTTTTTCTGCAGCACGTTTTCCACACAGATCTTTTGTACACTCCTGCAGATTCGCTAGCAGCCAACATTGAGATTGGGTCTCTTTACCCTGGAAATTCCTGTCATATTTGTGTCAAGAAAGCATGGCAAAACTGTGCTTATGAAAACAAATTCAGTTGCCAAAGCTTTGCTCTGAAGGATTGTCCTGTCCTAATAGCACTTGTTCTTGTGGACACTGCTCATGTAAACAACTAACCTGGAGAACTGCACAGAGACAGACCAGACAATGGTGCCTGGAAGTAAATTACTTTAGGTCTCTAATGGCTTATCCTGCATTTAAACTCATGATCTAACAAAGGATTTTATTTTTTTTAACTCTATCATCAGTTTCAAAAATTAGCCAGATCTTGGTATTTCATTTAGGGCTTTAAGCTTATAAAGAAGCAGTTACAGAGGACTCCCTTTTAGCACGTGGGATGGCTGCACAGGTGCTGCATAAATACCAGTGAAATAAGGCTTCCCATCAGGAATGAGAGTAGGAATATTTGAATGTGTTTCGGACTTTAGATTCAGACTTGCCCCATTCTGCTAAACTTGCTTACACACACCTAAGCTGTCTGTTGGACAGAAAGAGATTGAGGATTAATGATTCACAGAAGACCGATGAATCAGTTGGGAAAGTTAAAGTTTCTTTTAATTCAGGCTATCAATGTATGCAATGCATAGAAATGAACTGGGTCAGGAACAGTGAATTACATTTACGTATGTAATGTGATTACATTTACATATGTAATATAATTACATTACATACGTAATCCACTGTGCTACAGTCTTCAAAAACATTTCAGGTGTCATCGTTAGAAGACTTTTGGTGTTTGTTCGAATTTTAGTCTAGTTTATAATGTGTATGTACTCTTTATGATATATACTGTAATACGGTAATTTCTCATTTAGGAAAGAAAGCATTCCAAATGGGGATGATAATGGGCAAAATTATGTGAAAAAAATTACATGAAGCCAGACAGCTACAATTAGTTCAGGTTACTAAATACTTTCTTTTTTATGGGCTTAAAGGAAAAATACTTGTTTGCCCTACGCGAGCACTTGTGGTCTCAGCTGGGTCTGGGTGCTGCTGTGCTAGTGCTGCGTCTCAACGAGCAGAGAAGCAAATGGAAAAACAATTAGTCTGTATAGCTGCATTTTTCTGGAAGTCATACTTTTTTACCAACAATTGCCAGGCAATGTCAGAATCCAGGAACTAAAAAAAGAAACCGTTGTTGCTGTTCCGAAGTGCTGGAACAAGCATGGTGTAACTCAAAAGCTAGGCAAAGACAGACCTGGTTGTGAAAAGCTTTTCAAGCATCATAACACAAGTCCTTGCTGTCTAAGCCTGCATACCTTTCACAAAGTCTTCCTAGCCTCCACTTTGCAGTGTTTTGGCTGCAAATCAGAGGGATTTCACTTTATTAGAGTTCTCACAGTTCTTCTGGCTTGCGAAGATGTGATTACATTCTTCTAATTAGAAAATGCTTTACTCTGGGTAGTTTCTTTCTGCTTGAGTGAGAGCATTAATGCCTGAAAGGACAGAAACAGTTTCTGCCTTTACTATTTGTATCCTTTTTGGTTTTTCTATACATTCAAATCCCTCTAAAAGCCAGGAAAGTTGCTATTCCACCTTATGTAAGTAGGAATCTCGAAATTTTCATCTTATTCTGTCACTACAAAGTGACCCAGTCTGTATTTCTCCCTCCTTTGTTTTAGTGTAAGTCAGAGATAATTCAGGCAGCCAGAAGAAGCTGTAAGATTTCAGACAATTTAGGAAGATTTTCCAAAAATCAGAGGGCTTTAGACATCCGAGATGCTCTGAATCATCCTTTGTAGGATGCTCTGTCCACTGACTGTATTGAGGAGAAAAGGTTCTTTTTCGGTCTTCTGAGTCACAGCTCAGTCGATTCCCAAAGCAGCAGGAGGAGGAGGATCAGACGGGAGGGAGACTGTGGGTTTGCCTCCTTCCTCAGGGAGGAAAAATTTCTGGGGTTTGTCAAAAGGATCCCCGCTGGCCTTGACGTCACGTGGGAGCTCAGCGGCCAGCAGCACAAAGCCGCCCCAAACAAGGCTTGTAGCACAAAGTGTTTCTCTTATGGGATGTGGTCTCTAACGATCAGCGGAGGCTCTCACAACTGATCAGTGTAACTCAAGGATGGATGTGCTGTTTCAGACCGAGGGTCCTTCCAGCCCTGTATCCATCTGCTGCAGTGGTCCCTGGGGAAGAACAGCACAAGCCATTTCCCCCCAGCCCGATGTTTTTCCCACCAGTAACCTATAATTAAATTTGCCATGTACTTAGGCAGCTCTGCTCCATAACACTTCCAGCTTCTTCTAGAGCCCAGAAGGTGACAAACATCCCCTACCAAACTTTCCACAAGCATCCTTCTGACCCTCAGTGTCCCCTTATGCCCTATCTTGTAGCACAGTGACTCCAGAAATGTGAGTACTCTTACAGCACTCTTCTAGCATGACTCACTCAGCTGGTTTGCTAGTGAGCTGCAAAGAGAAGAACTGCTGGTGGACCTGGGGAGCTCCCGGCCCCCAGCGGGACAAAGGTCTGGGCTTTCCAGATGTTCTCTGCAGCTGGAAAATCTATTGTACTCATAGGAAAGTGACTACAACGCTCAGGGCCCTTCACGTGGTTTTTATCTGAAAGATATTTGCTTAATCTGTGACAGAAATGCAGCTGTTAAAAAGACAAGCTGGCCTTTGCCTTCAAATCCTTTGATTTGAAGTCATGAGCTTGGAGCTGAGCAAATCCCCGATGCTCAGCACTCAGACATGAAACTGCAGACACCTCCAGGTGGAGAGGATTCAAACACCATTTAAAACACATAATCTGGGGATTTTTTTTCCCCTGTTGTTGAGCGAGGCATTTCTAAGTTGTTTCATAATGGCCTTCACAGTCCAACTTTCCTGGACAGAGCTGAGCTGTCACCTTCTGGGGAGAAACCTCTTTGGTAGAGCGATCAAACCGTGATCTTCAGTAAAAGGCAAAGAAAAAGACAATAACAATCCGGGGAAGGAGCTGGAAAGCAGAGGCAGTGGAGGGAGGGAGGGCAGGAAGCGTGGCCCTGCAGACGTGCTGGATGCAGACATGCCTGCCCCCGGGGGACTGTCCTCAGATGCAGCTGGAGGTCCGCGTCATATCTGCCACCCCTTTCTGTCTCCCAGATGAGCATGATGTCAGGTCCTTGCACAGCTGGGAGTCTGGACACCTCCTGCTGTCCGCCGACGGCTGCTTGCGCTCAGTGCCCGTTTGCCCAAACTCATCCTCATGCTACTCCTCCTTTGTTTCTCCCCTTCCCGGACCTTTCTGTTGCCATCCTTCCTTTGCTCTAGCCATCTCCTTTTCTCTCCTCTTCCTATACTGTCTCTTTACTTCATCACTGCCTTTCTCCCGTTACCCCTGTTACCCCACCGCCTGCCTTTGCTCCATCTTTGACTCTACTTCCTTGTGATGTTTCTTTTTCCTACACAAGGAAAATAATCCACCACACTGCTGACGCTTTGCTTCTCTGCTGTGTTGTATCTTTCTGAAAAGGAAGCCCTTCACATGAGGGCCTGTGTTGTTTCTTTTGTTTCTAGGCCACAAAAGCTGCTTCCTGTGGAGGCTGCTGGGCACCATGACAATACAAACAGCAGTAATTAATGGAGCGCTGCACGTACAGAAGAGGTGGGAGAACTGACGACATGGGGCTGACATTTGGGAATGTATATGGCCATTAACGAAAGGCTGCTGAGATGTTTCTCCTACAATTGCGGAAGCGTTCACCGCTTTAGACTGCTGTTAACTCCCAGGAGTTAGCCATTAACAAAAGCAAGGCACAGAGCTACAGGTATTTAAATATAGAAGAAATCTATGCATAAGCAAGTTTAATGAATGATAGCCACAGATGGAAGTAAACATGTTAGGCCAGGTCCTTGCAAGCCATTGGCCAAAGTAAACACCAGCCAAGGCCTTACAGACTCTAAATTGCTTTTGCATATAGCAATGTCTATCAACATATATCCGTTGGCAGTATGTGAAGAACAAGCTCACAATGCAATACACTTTCCCATATCTTTCTTCCAAAATGTCCCCACCTGAAAAGGGGTATTTCTGGGTTTCCTCCGGCATACTGCAGCAATGTGCCTTGATGCCACCACCAAATGTGCATGTGGCAAAAGACGCTGAGCTCAGCAGTGAAAGCTGTCCATGAAGACGGCTGTCTGCTCTGCACAGCCTTTACAGGACACTTCTCAAGGTCTTTGTGCGTGCAGAGAGCTCTGCTAGAGGAGAGGGGAGTGAGGAGGTGCAGGGCAATGGGAGGAGGGAGCAGGCAGCTCTTCCACCCGCATCTGGTAGCTGCCTCCCTTCTCCAGGCTCCTGGAGTAGCAGTCAAAACTGAATACATTTAATTTAAATCTACACATGCTGCACAGTTAGGCTGCCAGTGCACTGTTTTGGTGCAATGATGCCTGAGATCAACCCCGCTGCTATTAGGCAGCAGCAGGTCTCTTGTTTCTGGTTCTCCCATCTCCCTTGGTGCCCATGTGCCCATTTCCTGACCCTTGGGTGATACACTTAACTTGGTGTCCTGTATGGATGTGCTCGGAGGGGTGAATAGGAGTCAGGGATGTCCTTACACTTTGGATGTGCTGGGGTGACCCTCTCACGTGGGTTGTTAACACTGAACTGTTCACACCACCAGCACTGCAGTGTTGCTGTTGCTCCGTGGTGGTAGGCCCAAGGACCATGGCATCACATAGGGTTTTGTTTTTTTTTTTATATTCCCAGCTTTCTTATAACCCTGAGATCATTTTCTACCACGCAGGCAGCCCGGGTCTCCATTTTCTGTCAAACAAAAGGCTGTCCTGTTTCCTGCGCGGGGGCTGATCCGGGAACAAACTTTGCTCGGTGACGGCGCAGCTTGGGTCCAGGGTCAGCCTGACGCCCCAGCACTTCAGTGTTCTGTTTACCACCAGCATCTGGGAACGACGAGGAGGGAGACATTATCATATGCCAAAGCTTGCACTCCTGCAACCTGCCCCTGTGCACCCTGAATTGCATCAGATATGCCACATATGGCTAAAATTGGTTTGGTATGAACAGGTTACTATATCTGCCATGAGCCTATGTAAGAAAGGCTAGCATAATAGTCTAGAACAAACAAAGAGCTGTTTGTTTTTTTTTCCTAGCCAATTTAAATATATTTGTTTTGCTTCCCAGAGGCACTTTTGTTGTGCTGCCAGCATGACTTTTTGTGCCTGACAATGACTCTATTTTGCATATAAGGTGAATTTTAGAAGCTTTCTCCTTTCACTTGAGGGTGGTATAAAATATTTCTAGCCTTTCTTTAGGCTTCCATCCCCCAAACATCTTATACAAACCGTTTTAAACATCTTTTCTCTGTGATAATTTAAGAAACATCATTCAAACAGTGCAATTGTATTTTGGCCAGGGTGCTTCTTTCTAGAGCATAATGGGCCTGGGAGTATGCTGTCCTGTCCAGACAATGCTACCTCAACCAGCTGGCCCCAATAACTCTAATACAGGCTTTTCTTGTATGACATTCATAGCCTCTTTTTTTGCCAAAATACTTCCCTGACTACTTGCAAAACCGGCATAAGAGCTGCTTCACTCTGGACTCAGCTCTTCGGTGCTTCTGTTCGGCAGGAGGGTTTCTCCGCGGGAGGTGGGCGAGCTGGGTTTGGCAATCTGCCGAATTCCCCTGCTTTCTCTCACCCTCTTGCAAATCATGAAGGGCAGGAAAGGGAAGGGAAATCCAGGATACAGCAAGTGGGTCTTGAAGACCTACATGATGGTGTAGTTCCCTCTGGGAAGGCAAGGCTCCTTAATATTTATTAATTTTAAATACTGGCATAAGAAAGACAACTCTAGTCCCCAGAAGAATAAAGGCAATATTTGGCTACTTGCCTGCTGTCTTCTGGACCTGGTTAGCAACTAACCGCATTATCATTTTGGGGATGGAGAGATTGTGAGAGGTTCACCAACAACCAGTGACTCTCTGGAGCATTTCAGCTAGGGAAAACCAATCAATCATTGCATCTTTTCTATAACTGTAACGTCTCATTAACTTTCCAATTCAAAAATTGGCATTCATGCTAGAGTTGGTTATTCTATATTTTGCTTTTCCAGGAAAGCTGCTTTTGCAGACAAATTCCTTTCTGTGAAGTACAAGGCTTCTTATGAAGTGAGAAAACATTTGCATAGACTAGTGGTAGGCAGAAAAAGATTTGTCATTCTACAAAAATTCTCCCATTTTATGGTGGAAGAGAAATGGAAACATAAAGTCGTATTTTTTTTTTAAATTAAAAACCAAGGAAGGAATCAGTGGGGAAAGAATGATCCTACAACAACAGTGAACTTTTTGGTAGTTAACATACTTACCTGGAGGATTAAGGCATTGCAAAAGGTTATCCCGAGCACTTGCCCAAGGGCCTCCATGAGAGGGTAAACCTCCGCATTATCTGTCAAATGGAGGGGAGGGGGAAGGTCTCAGCTCTGTTTTGACCAAGAAGTTCCTTGCTATACCTGAGAAATACTTCCCAAGGATGGTTTAGTTGGACTTGGCTTGTTTCCATAAAAATATTACATTCCAACAGAAGACAGATGTGTCAAACAATTTCCACCAGGCTCAAGTGGGGGAGTTTCCTTGCTTCCCAGAAAGAGGTGAAAACAACCTCATGTTTTCTATGGGGGGGGGGGAAAGATGTCTTCCAGTTCTGAATGAATGTGGCTCCACAGGTTCACTCCTTACTCATCATGAGTCCACTCAATATGCTTAATATTATTAAGCAAAATAAACTTCCAGTTAAAGATGCTTTTGTATGAGATCAGGAAAAGTTCTCGACCCAGCTTGAAAAAGGTTATGAGTTCCTGCAGTGCTGGCTGTGGCCCATGGTGTCTGAAAAGAGCTCCTTTATTATTGCGTCTGCAAACAGTGCTTTTTTGGTTATGGCCTATGTTGATAGGAGGGTTAAAAATTGGATAGTGATGTAGGGATTTTATAAGTAGATTGTAAATATGTTAAAAAAAGAGAGAATAAAATAGTGTGTTGCTTATCTAAATGTTAAACTCAGCCAAGGGAACCTTAGGTCTGCCCTTTCATGGGTTTTTCCTATTATCCTGTTATCATTAATATATTTATTTTAAAATCAGTTTCATTTTACCTGGTTTAACTTCTGATATCATTAAGTAGAGCTGAAGCTGTTTATTGCCTAATATGCATGTTTTTATCTTAATGGGTTTATATTTCTTTTAAACATTAACTTTAATTCATTCCTTGCAATGTTCTTATGTTATACTCTATTCTGAATTAATGTTGTTCTTTTTCTTATAATATATTCTTGTGTAAGTACTAAACAAGAGGCTTAAAAGAAATCTTACCATATGCCACTCTGGAGTATTTTAAATTCTGAAGATTAAAACGTTGAAGTTGTTTATTATAACTTCTACAATTAGATTCAGAGATGCACACCAGTTTTTACCTCACAAAGCAATAAACGCAAAACAGTTAAACTGGGTCTGCAACTGATTTTTGTTTTGTCAGGGCAATAAATAGTCTTAAATATAGCATAAAAATCAGACCGTTTCCTTCTGCTGCTTGTCCCCGGTGCGTTGCTGCATTCCCCGAACACTCCTGCCTGTGGGATAACGTGCCTTTAGGATGCAGGCATGTACACGCATGCGTGCATATGTGGACACGCGTTATCTTTGACGTCTGCTGAGGAGCTCTGGATCAATGGGCAGCTTTTACAGAGGTAATTTTTGTAGTTCTGGTTTAAACCTGGAAGTTTCTCGCCTGTGGTTCATTTGTCTTCTCCCTTTCCATTAGGAACAGTCATCATATTCCTTCTTAAAAATAGGTCTGAAAACAGGAACGATCTTTAGGGCAGGGTAGTAGTTTTATAGCAGAAACGAAGGTGCCCATAATGCTGAGAAAAACAGGCACACCTTAGTCAAACCTGGCATGGACTGAAGAGCTGGTGTCTGACCCCAGAGCTGCCCCCACTTTGCGCCGGAGATTGGACCAGAGAGCTCCAAGGTCCCTTCTAGCCCAAGTTATCCTCTGATTCTACCATTGCCAGTTGGGTTCGTTGCTAATTATATCACAAATCACACATAAAGCATTTGCCCAAGTCACTGTTTGCTGCAACACCTACATACCGCAAAAATAACCTGATAACATTTGCTGGTATATGAAGTTTAAGCAGTTATTCTGGTAAGTGAACATTAGCATGAGATTTTTATTTCAGTCAGGCACATGCAAAATTCATACCAAGAATATGCCATATGCAAAGAAGGTCCTGCATGGCTATTAGCACTTCCAGCAAAAGCTGAGTTGCTAAAAAGCTTTCCATCACTCAGGAAGGATGCCTGCCCACTTTGCAGTAAAGACAAGAAAATCTTCATTTTTCTGCTTCACTGCTATTGTGGGAAACCCATCCTGGTCCCTCTGCCCAACTGATACCAAGGTCTTCTGCACTCTGCTGTGAGATTTGGAGATTGAGCTAACAAGTCCAGCGTCTGCATCCCTGAAGAAGACTCCTGCTGATCACCTTTACCTTCTGATAATAAATGTGACGCAGACATTGTTGGACCAGTCTAGATCCAAATTTCCACATTGCTTACAATCAAGCAGTAAGCTTGTATCAGTGGGACAGTGCTGAATAAAAATCCATGTTCAACCTTGGCTTCAGTCCTTGCCTGGTTGTCAAATTTCTATACATTGTCTCCTCCCAGTAGAGAACAAAAACTGGGACAGATATGGGCCACAGCTAACAGCAAGAAAATGCAGGCTTTTAGATAGATTTAGACAGGTAAAAACTAGCTGAATAAAAAGCAAAATGTTCAGACAGAAAAGAGTTTTATACAACTTGTTTTTCAAGTAAATGCACTTCTTATCATCTTAGAGTCTGTGCTCTAAGGGTGTATACTAGGGAAACGAGGAGGGGATTTTGTTAAGGAACTGAAAGCATGCATTTAATCATATGAACACGAGCCAGCAGCGTGCCCAGGTGGCCAAGGGGGCCAGCAGCACCCTGGCTTGTGTCAGGGGTGGTGTGGCCAGCAGGAGCAGGGCAGGGATGGTGCCCCTGAGCTCGGCACTGGTGAGGCCGCCCCGCGAATCCTGGGGTCAGGTTTGGGCCCGTCGGGACAAGAAGGACATGGAGGGGCTGGAGCGTGTCCAGAGAAGGGCAGCGGGGCTGGGGCAGGGTCTGGAGCACAAGTGTGCTGGGGGGCGGCTGAGGGAGCTGGGGGGGCTCAGCCTGGAGAAGAGGAGGCTGAGGGGAGCCCTCATCGCTCTCTGCAGCTGCCTGAGAGGAGGCTGTGGGGAGGGGGGTCGGTCTCTTCTCCCCAGTCACTGGTGATGGGATGAGAGGGAACGGCCTCAAGCTGCGTCAGGGGAGGTTTAGACTCGGTATTAGGAAATATTACTTCACCAAAAGGATTGTTAAGCATTGGAACAGGCTGCCCAGAGAGGTGGGGGAGTCACTGTCCCTGGAAGTATTTAAAAGATGTGTAGATGTGGTGCTCAGGGACATGGGTTAGTGGTGAACTGGCAGTCTTAGGTTTACAGTTGGACTTGATGATTTTAAGGGTCTTTTCCAACCTAAATTATCCCATGAGTCTACGCTTCTATGATTAAATTCTTTTTGATTCAACATCAATAGTGGAGTAAGGAGAACTTGACCCGATTTGTGAAGAACTGAGCATGACTGTGAGCTGGAAGGTGAGGCTGGCTTTGTGCAAGTCACACAAATCTAGACTAGCCTAAAATCTGATGACGGATTGCTCTTTCAGAGCTTTATTCAAGTGGGTGCGTTTATGGCTATTTAATAATAAGGAATCTTATTCACAATCTCCTGTGTTGCCTACCCATTCATGTGCTGAATCATATGTAACTCAATGTAACACAGGAACTTCCTGTGAAAATGGAGCTAGAGGAAAATAAATAAAAATTTTATTAGTCACTTAAGAAAATTTATGTCTTTTTCTGACTTCCAGTTCTCCCAGGAAATTTTATAGTTATTGAGAATGAACAAGAAGATTGAATGTGATGGAGAGTAGTACAGCCTTCTCTAATTTTTTCTCAGACCAACCATTATGAAAGTGCTGAAGCAAATAGTTCCTCACTCTATTTTTTGGCTCCTGTCAGTAAAGAAAAAAATTTCTGTATTAGAGGCTGGTCTTGCAGTATCTCACTATGACTCAAAGCAGAAATGGCGGAAATCTCATGGGAACCTTTTCTAGTGAACTTCCCTGTCCATTTTGCAAAGTCAGGAGATGCAGGTAAGTACTTTGGTTTTTCAGAACTCAGTTCTAAATCTGATACGCAGTTACAGAACAGTTTTTTCAGATCGTTTCATACTACTAAGTGCCCCAAGGTGCTGTTTCATGTTTAATGATGCCTGCAGATTTTTCACTTCCCTAACAAATTATGTAGGAAAATAGCTTTGACCCTGTCTTTCCATTGCAAGCCATTGAGGATGGAGACTGGAAAGTACTGCTGAAATAGCTTGTTCCTAGGAAAGGACATAAACTTTGCAAATTCTGTTTGCAGCAGAACAACGTTATTCAAATCATATGCAACTTCACCGGTGTCAACTTTGATGTGATGGCTGAAGTCATTGTAGACCTGACTATCAAATAAGCAAATATTTAAGATGACAGCAGTAAATGTTCACTTGTTTGCATAGAAGGTTTAAAGGGAGTCATGAGAAGTATTTGCAACCAAGGATGACCGAGGAAGTGACTTTAAAGAGGAAATAATCTTCCTAAAAATCGAGGAACCTTGGAGATTTTAATTCTCTTTTCACAAAGCCTTCAGTTGAGAAATGGATGGTTCAGCTGGTTTCATTTTTGCTGTTGCTTTCAAAAATTAGTCTGTGAAGCACTATTGATCTTGGCTGACTGGTAAACCATTGCCTGCTCTTATTTACTCTATATCTTTTTTAAGTGATATTTTAACTTGAGAGCTTTACATATTTGGCACCTACTTACTAAGTGATACAGAGCACTTGCCAGCACTCTGGGGAAGCCCTGGATTTCAATATCAAACAGAAGATCTCCAGAGATGCTTTCAGAAGTGCCAAAGAGTTGCGGAAACCAAAACCCCTCTGCTAAGTCTTATCTCTCATTAAACGTTCTGACATTTTGTTTTGTAGTTATGGGAGACACTAACTTAGTCTTCACAGGGTGGGGTTCATATGCTTCTTAGATTTTCCTCAAAATGAGTCAAGCATCCTTCTTCAGATTGAGGAAGAACTAGTGGAAACTTCAGTACAGCGTTTCATCCATCTCTGTCTACTGAGTAGGAGAGCTTTTATAATAAAATGAAAAACATTTCTGATATAGAGCGAGGATTATTAAGAACACCCAATCTTGCTTTTGGGATTTATATATTTTCATTGATCTGTAAAAGGACCTTCCATTTCATGGTCAGGTTGGGAAATATTTTGCAACCATTAAGACTGGGTCAGTTATGATGACAAACACTGAAACATTTCACATAGCAAACAGTGAAAAGAAGCTGGTTTTATTATTCCAGAGCCAGAAATACATCCTGAATTTGTCTGACTTTCTATTAATTTATTGGACACTGAGAAACTTCAGTCCATCTCTAATTTAGAAATGCATTTTTTTCTACTTTCACTGAAATTCCCTGCACTATAAAAATTGCAGCCCTGATTTACATGGAATGGTCTCTACTTCCCTGCCTCATTGGACACAATACCTTTTTAACAGCTTCTCTAAGATGCGATGGGATCATCTCGTGTTACATCCCAGCCTTATGTAAGAACTAGTATTTCACAGCTGAGCAAGCTCAGCGTAGTTTTGTTTTAATTATTACCTATGACTGCTACTTAGCAACTCTGCCATTATTTGTTAGGCAGGATTAATTAAGATTGTCTAGGCAACAGGTTCGAAAGCCACAACTGAAAGGATATCAAGTCGTGTCAGTTCTCAGGGTAAGGTTTTGAAGGTGCTGGAGAAAGTGTCTGGAGTCAGCGCTGTGGCTTTTAGGCATGTTTTGTTGCTCTGTCATGGCTCACTGAAGATTTTGGGGGCTTAAAATCTTACTGAACAACTGCTGCTTTTGCAGCCTCGCAGAGCTGGGTTTTTACACCAAAGCTGTGTTGCTTTTCAAGGTTTCGGTCTCACCTCCCACCTCTGAAGACCTGCCAGCATAAATTCGGAAATATCCTTATTAGCAGCCACATGTTACGGCGTTACTCTCAAGCCAGTATGACTTGCACGATGTTTCCTTGATGAATGCTTATGAAAATATTTTCTTTGGGTAGATCTTTATGGTACAGGAGAAAGCAAGATGAGGTGACATGCTGCTCGGGGAACGTGCCTTCTCCCACCCCACCCCACCCCACCCCAGTGTGATGGGCATTGCTTTCACTTTTTTGCCCATTTTGGTGTGTGTGTGTTTAAAAAGTTTCAGATGCTCTCATAGAAAAGTCTACCACAAATGCAGTCTTTTTGCAGAAAATGAATGGGTGTTAAAATTGCCTGTCAGCAGGGCAGGTTTGAACAAGGATGCTTGCACACACCTATATCCACTACTGTGTAAGCCTGAAGTAATGAGCTACACCTGGTTACTGTGAAAAAATAAAGTGCAGAGCAAGAATGTATTTCCCGCAGGATCCTCCTTTACTTTTTGGGAGTATTTCTGGGTTTATCCTGATACGGAATCATGAACTACTACTTTGCTACTGTATTAAGTAAAGATCTGAGACACTTGCAAGCAGGATGCTCCTAGTTATGTGACCCTTTGTATTTCCACAGTGCCTTTCTGGTAACAGCTACTAGTTAACAGAAAGAAGAAAATTAGGGTTGCAGTTGGTTAGAAGATGCAATGTATATTCAGCTTTCTGTAGTCGCACCCTGCAATGGGCTAGATCTTCAGCTGGTATGCAGTGGGTTGGTTTGGAAGTAGATGCTTTGAACATTATTTGCCTTCTTCCCCCAGATCTGGGGTTTCCGTGCTTTGCTTTCTACCTGATGGGGCTAATACCCACTGGATAAAATGGCTCGGCTTGCCGAGAACTGAGGACAAGCAACCAGCGTGAGTCAAACCCCGAGTGCTTTGTACCCTGCCCTCTCCCAATGGTAAACTAGTGATATCTCACAAGCTTTAATATCCTCTCTCTGCTGATGGTGCTCAGCTCCCGACTTGCCCAGGCCACCTCTGACTGCCTGGTTTCTCAAGCTTAGTGTAGCTGTAAGGGAATGCTGAGATTTTCAGCGCGGCCTCAGGATTTTCAGCCAAGAAAAATCTCAGAAAGGAAAGTTTGTGAATTTCTTGTGCTACCTTTTCCCTCCTCACTTTCTTGACATCTGCTTTCCTGTTTGTCTTGCCCCTGAATGGCAGAGGAGGAAGGTAGTGGTTGGGGTTTGGTTTTGGTTGCGATCAGTCTCTTGCAAATATTAATGGAAATGTCTGGACTTACAAAGTAAGCACAGGAGTCACAGAAGATTTTATACTAATTTTAAAAAATAAGTATCAGAGGAAAAAAAGTGTAATTTGAAACCAACCACGTTGCCTCTCAGTGTAATGTTATTTCCAGACTGAGACTCCAGATTAAAGGAGAGGAGCACTCAGCTCTTTCCAAGGAGAGACTTTTCCATGTGACGTTTCTTTGCGATGCTACTGTATTTCTGCCTTGTGTGGCTCTTTTCATGTTTTTCAGCAAAAAGGTTAAGATCCCTCGATTCACCTCTTTTTCCCTGTTTAGAGCATATAGCTACAGCCTGCTCTTTTCTGTCCTCTCTCTCTCTATTCTTTCAACTTTCAGGTTTTTTCCTTTCTGGTCTTCCAAAGGAAACAGCATGTCTTTGCAATAAGCTTTTCCAGAGCTGTTCACCGATTTCAGTAGCAGTGAACAGGCGAGGAACAAGTGATGTGTCAGTTCCTCTCTCCCCAGGTTCTCTCTCTGCTTCCCACCGGTCCTGCAGCTTGGTCAAACTACCTGTTGACTTTTCTGGATTGATGCCAAAAACCAATGGGGTATTTTCTTGCAAAGCAGAAGCTGCTTGTGATAGAAATGTCTCCTGAAATCTGGGTAAAGCGACTGCCTTGGGACTATTAGCGTTCCAGCGTAAAGGTCAGTGCACCTCCAGTGAGTGTATCAGAAGTAATAAACCTGGTCAGATGCCCGTGGGGCTCCGACTCAGCGCCCGTAAAGACCTCTTACGCAGTGGGCAAGCGAGCAGATGACATACAGCAAAAGCCCTTGGTAAAGGTGGTGGTGTACAGCGGACCTGCTCCCAAAGCACAGAGCTCTCGTCTCCTTGGTGGACTTCCCTTCCAAGGGTATGACTTAAAACGCTGAGCCCCCCTCCTTTACCACATTGCCTTGGGTGAAACAGTTACCTCAGCCCAGGCTGGAGAGCAAGTATTTTGCAGGGCAGGTTTCTTCTGAGGAACATTCTTGCCTTTTGTATCATCAGGGCATGCCCCTGCTCAGAGGGAAGGAGGAGCTCCTCCACGATCAAGCTATCTCATCCATCGTGTGCTGAATCCATCCGGACTGGCCCTTCCCTAATTAGGGCAGCAGTCACCCGAAATACCTTCTTCACGGATGACCTCGCTGCCGCCTTCTCGCTGCCGCACCTCCCCACAGCAGCTGAGTCCATCCTACTCCTGCTGAAGTGGCCGGCCTCATCTTCACTCACTCCCTTGCTTGACTTTCCCTCAAAACAAAAATATGTCAGAAATTAATTAACTTGTAGAGCAAATGNCCCCCCCAAATTGTTCCTATGTGGCCTGTACATGCCTCCATTCACCCACTGCTTCTGCATGCGGACAGGAGAGGGACTGGAGTGATGCTCTTGGAAGGGTCCTCAAGACATCGCATTTCTGGGGCTGAAGATGATCACTGGAGTGTTGAGGAGGGAGTTTTAAGTTGAGGAGAATTGCTGGAGGTGTTTAGGTGCCTGGGTATGACAGGAATATAGGGGAACTGCACACTGGTGGAGGTGGAAAGGAGCTACAGAGCAGAGGCAGGAGGACTGTCGTATTCCCAGGCCTGGAGGGTCGTTGGGAATATAGAGCTGTGGGTCACGGGGGTGAGCTTTGGACCAAAGAGGATTTTGGGTGGTTGGAAGGAAGGTGATTCTGGGTGAAGGACCGTGGCGATGGAGTTGGTCACTAGGAAGAGGCTGTGAGAGGACAGGGCATCAGTATTGGGATGAGAGAGTATTGGAGACAGTCAACAGTGGGATGATAGTGGGGGGCTGAGCACAGAGGGGTGCTGGAGGTGACATTTGGTCAGTGCCTGGGTGGGCGGTAGGAGTTAACTGAGGCGGTACAAGCTGCATGATCCCCTCGGTTGTCTCTTCATAGCTTCCCCTCCTTTCTTATCAGAGATGAAAATGTAGGGAAGAGAGCGGGTGGCCTCAGATGCGCGCTTTGTAGGAGAGGAAAACGTTGCACCAACCCGGCATTTCCCATCTGTTTTTAAGCGCACCACTGATCTTGTCCTAGCCCCGCTGCCCATCTTCCCGGCTCGCATCGCTCTTTGCAAAGTTAGTCAGTAACCGTGATAAAGATAACAAAGTATGACCCTTGTGCAGAGGGAAGGCAGTCGATGCAGTGACTGTCACAGCTTCAGAGCGTGCTGTCTGACAACAGAGACAAGCTACCGCTGCTGGAAACACGCCCAAGTGCAAGACCTTGCCCAGCAGTTGCTCGCAGCCCAGCAGCTTCCCCTAAGCCTGAGGAGAAATGCCTATGGACTTGTTTGGGAAAGTCTCGGCAGGCGGCCGTGGTGGGGGGAGGCTGGTTCCAGCAAGCTGGTGCTGTGCAACGCCCGTGTTGCACTCTGGGTGCTCAGGGGAGAGCAGTGCTGGCATCTTTATTACAGTGAATAGCAGCTGGCTTCGCTAGGGATGTCAGTGAAACCCCTTCTCACTGGTGACCAAAGGGAATAAAATAACCGTGTTTGGATGATTTAAGTTACAGATGTCTTGGGTCTGAGATACGAGAGAGTTTAGCGCTGTTAACAATTCCCCAGAACCCTCCATTTAATCTTGAGCAGCAAATAAGATGAAATGGTTGTTTCATACTAAATACTGGTAAAGGAAATCACAAGCAAAGGAGCCTACACAGGTAATGTTTTTAATTTATTTATTGAAACAATTGCATTTTAAAAACATTTCCTACAAAAATAAAATCAAAAATTCATAGAATTTTAAATAAATAGTCTCAATCATACCACTTTTATCGTAAGCATCCTGAACCAGCCAAACCCAGCAGGCTGGGCCACAGCTGAGGGAGTGTTGAAATGTGGCTGCAGAGTACAAAATGCAGATTGAACACGATTCCTTTCTGAAGCAGCTTATAACTTAACTCAAATAACAAGGGGTGAGGAATTCCTCTTTACCTACCCCCAACAAAAGCTCTAAGCCAAACACTTTTCCATGTTAATAGCAGAAGGGTGCTCTGAAGAAGAGTCTTCCAGAGATGGACCTGAAGGGTAGTTACACATTTAACAAGTGTCCAAGCAGTTTTCACTCAATAGTGAAAACCGTACCGTACCGACCACCTTTCAGTACAACGTTATTGATTTTTTTTTTCTTCTTCATGCTCCAAACAGAAAAAGGAAAACAAATGCCCTTCTTTCTCCCAAAGCATTCATACCAAATACAACCTCAAATCAGTCACTGGTGTCAGTCTCTACAGGAGATCTTGATTCAGCTACTCAGGCTAACAGTTACAAACTTACACAGCACAAGGTAATCAGTGTTTCTAAACAAATCAACAGAAACAGAAGTCCCGGTCCGACTACACTACTGCCATAGCCATTGCAACGCACAAGCCTCTAAAAACGCTTGAGATTCAGATGAAATCTAAGGCTTAAGTCCTTTTCCACAAGCAGTCAAGGAATTTTGGGCAGGGGCACAGAATACCAGGTTGCTGCTCTATTCCAGTCTGAAGTGACTTTTTCTCTTTTTATCTACAGTTCCCCAGCTGTTTTTATGGGAAGATCATCTTCTACACTTCCTCTCTAGAAAATTAAAAAAAGATACCCTTATATGCAAAGCTGGAAGTGCTGGTACAAGATCCTGTGTAACCTCTTATGCGCCCAGAAGAGGCTAGAAGCTTTAGTGCTGGATTGAGACAGGTATGTCTAGGAGATTTTGTGCTAGCCAGCCAGTTTTATTTAAGCTTAAGCCACTTAATTAAAAATGCCTCTGTTTATAAGTTATAAACAAACCATTATCCCTCCTCCCCACAATAAATAGAGCTATAAAAGTCATGAGTATGGCCATAAGTTACCTTCAAGCCTTGGTGCCTTGAAGTTTTGCTAGATCTATCTGTATTCGCTTCTCTGCTGTGTCTACTTACACAGCTTCTCAGTTTTCAGTTACCCAAGAACCTGTGGTTTGGGTACACAAAGCTATACTATAGTCGCATCCCTAACTAAAGCTATACCATCTGTTTGTCCTTAAAGGGACAAAGACTACAATTACATTATCAAGTAGGCCAGAGAGCTACAGCTAGGAAAAGAATACCGATACTTTGGATTAAGTTTAAGACCTCCCCAAACTTGCACAATAAAACATCTGTAACAAGATACAGCCAGCCTTGTATTGCAGCCTGAGAGGCAGTTATTTCTAAGCTCAGTACCTTATTATCATCCTCTTACACAAATAATACTTCTGTGACATATGCTTCAAAAAACAAGTAGGATCCATGAGTTCTATTTTCTTTAAATAAATTAAAAAAAAAGAGTATAATGCCACACGAAGGTAAAGTTACACAAAAATAAACACATACGTTTACAAAGTGCCTTATTTGCAATGAGGGAGAGGTAGTAACAATAAATGCAATGCATTTTCTGACTTTACATAAGTGAGTCTCAAGTATATGTATTTGTTGTTAATCTTGGAGCGCTCATACTGAATTCATTATCTTTTCTGGCAGTTTTCACTAAGTCAAATTTTTCTTGTACTTTTAGTTCAATAGCCTCTGTTCAAGTTTAAGAAGTTGCTGAGGCAGTAACTTGGTTCTGTAGTGTTATGTGACCTATCAAGTCAAAGGACAAAAACAAAAAACCCACCACCCCCCTTTGTCAAGTATTAAAACGTTAAAAAAAGTTGGAACCTTTGTCCATTTTGGAATACGTAATTCTGTTGCAGAAGACTTTAAACAAGGGATTCACCACTGCAGAGCTCAAACACAGAAAATCCCTTTTGTAAGTGGAAGCCTTACCCGAGTAAGGAATCATAGAGCAACCCCCACAATGAAGATGCTCAAGTTTTTTGTTTTTAAACACTTTAAGCCATAAAAAGAATAAATAATTTAGTTAAATAAATAAATAGATGGATTTTTTTTTTTTTTACAACTCAGCAGATCGCTCTTTCAGTAGTAGCGTGGGGTTGATATCTTCCATTGCTGTTTTTGAGGTACTAACATTAATAGTTGCCTCTGTGGGCTCAGGATTTAAGATGTGGAAGGCAGTGAAAGGACAGCCTTTCACATTGTTGCAGATGAGCTTCTGTAGGGAGGCAGTATTGATTATTTCAAAGCCCACTTTTCCACCGAAGGTGCTAGGTTTCCAGTACTCAGGGGAGCAGATAGCATTTCCCATCAGTCCTTTCAGAGAGAATGGTGCTCCAATCTCTACCATCGTTTCACCGAAGATGGCACCTGGTCGTGGCTGTTCTACGAGAAGGCCTGGGTACAGCTCCATAGCGTCAATGTCCCCATAAAGCTCTTCCAGTTCAGCTGCCATTTCTTTTTCTCCTATAATTATTAAAGAGTAAAATCTGTAAGGGGGGGGGAAAAACCTAAAGAAAAAAGGTCCTGTTTTCATTGGAACACTATCCTGTTCAATTCCAGTAATAGTGTCACAGGACTCTTGTTAGCCATTTTAAGAAAAGGGCCTTTGTTTGGCAGAAAGGATGAAAACTGTACCTGTAAGTTCTTCGAATGATTTGAATGGTTTCAACATGAAGCGCTTTCTGTACTCATTCAAGGACTGGTATCGCATTTGTCTGCTCTGGTCAATCGAAGCCTTTGCTACTTTCTGTACTGCAGCAGGAACATTTTTCCCACCAGCAACCTATTAAATAAGATGAAAAGTAGTAAGATCTCCTGATATGAGCCATGAGGAAGTTGTGCCTTTATAGCATATGATTAGTTTTGGATAGCTTTGTTCTACCCCCTTGTCCCACCCCCAGTTCATGTCTCTGTTGGTTTGTTCACTAACAACCTGGGAGAGTACCTACCCTGCCAGCACTTTGCTTGGAGAAAGACTTCACCATATGGGAAAGGCCATGTTCCAGCATTATAGAGTTGTTGTAGAGGAACTGCTGGAAAGTGTACTCCTGGTCATGTATCTGGAAAGTGTCGGGCAGAAGCGGGTGCCAGTGGTAGAGAGTATTGAATTCAGCTGCAATTCGGTTCTGGTATTGAAATCGCTGGTTGAACAGCAGCTCAGGATCGAACTTGAGTTTGAAGTGGTAACCACTCAAGTGTTGCACATAGTCCTCAATAACGATCTTGATTGTCTCTCCTGTTGGTCAATGAAACAGAAGAAAATATTGGTACTGGTGCCCTGAGAAACCTTAAGTGGTTACCTGGCTCTGAGAGAGAATAAACATTTCTGAACTGTTCTAAAAAACTACTACAGTAATTAGGGTAACAAACACTTCAATATTCTGTTCTCTTACTAAATATGATTCACATATTTTATGTGACTAAGAGTAAGGAGTGGAACAGTACTTAAGACCCTGAGAGTTTTTGGCTCAAGAAGTTTTTGGTCAAGAAGTGTTTTCTACAGCCTGCTTCCCACCCCCAAGATACACTTCCTTATACGTCCTACAGAACAGCACACATCAGTATCTACATTCTGTTCAGTTATACAATGCTCTCCAGGGCAGAGGTAGGGGATAATGGAGAAAGCTGGTACCTGAAAGCAACTCTCAGCTTCCAAGCTGCTTAATTAAATTGTCTTGGTTTACTGTTTCAGTCACAATCTGGGCAAGGTCTTTTCAAGCTTAGTGTACATCACCATTTACATAAAACAGAATACCACTGAACAGATAATTAGACAGCAGAAGTATGTAGAATTACCTCTTACATAACTTCCTGAGCTTTAGACTTAATCACAGCCTTTCTTTTAAAGCATACCTGAACTGACCCAACCCCAGGGGAAAAAACCCACAAAAACCCCACAACATCTGAGAGTCTGAGGTCATCTAGCCTCACCCGCTTTCTCTCTGAGAGGAACCTTAGCTTCCTGCTTTCTCACCACTTTCAGTTCTGTCCCCCTTAAATAAGGGAATTAAGTACCACTTAGCTCAGTTTTCTTCACTTCTTTCTTTAACATAGCTGGGAGGAAGCTGTATCTAACACAACCCCAGTGACAGGTCATGAAGGCTCAGATGTATGCCCTCACACACCAATTTAAGTAATAGCTTTTCCTCTTACTACACCTACTGCAGCTGCAGCAGATAATGGGTAGAAGTGTCGTGCTCAAGAGAAGGTTAGAGTTGCATGCGGTAAAAGTGACACTCACCTATCAGTATGAGTCTTGTAGTTTGGAACAGCTGCTCATCATCCCACTCCGGATGCTCCTGTTTCAGGATGTCACAGACCCGGTTGTGTTCCCTCAGCCATATTGTAGCGTACATCATCAAGCCTGGGACCAAACCAAACACCTCCTGCCCCACAGAAAACTGCAAGTGTTCAGGTATGTGAGGAGGGTAGATCATCTCTGCCTGAGTGTCCTTTACTGTTGGTGGATACATTTCTCCATCAATCATCTGCCAGGGGGAGGGAGAAAGAACAAAACAAGAGACTCGTAAGCTAGGATGCTTATGAGTTAAGGTGTGTTGATTCTCTTAGTACTGACTTTAGGCTTACACTTTAGATCAACTACACCACACACAGAGTGCTAGTTTTAGGAAATTTTAGGAATTTTGAGGTAAGGCATACCTGGTATTTTAGCTTCCCATCCTTTAGAAGTCTCAGTTTAAGTTGTCTTTCCAGAGTCTCTCCATAAATATGGTTCAAGTCAACCTATAAAATAAAAGCATTTAGAACATGAAGCCAAGATGCATTATTCTGCTATTTTAGGATAGGTCCCACTTCTATGGATGCCAATAGGAGCTCATCCCTTAGATGTTTACCTTTTTATTATTGTTACCTTCTAAGTATCACGCACTGATATTCAAGATGAAGCCAAATTAATTCCTGACAACTAGAGCCATATCTGCCTACGGGCAAATTTTTAACTTGACTAGCAATTTAAGAGGGACTCAGTTTAAAGAGTCAGCAGCTCTCTATTACACAGACAGCTCTCTGTATACCCATGTATTTTATAGCTTTCTGTTTTAGGCATACACACTATACTTATATTAGGCAGCCTTTGGACAGAGTTGTTTTCTATATAAAGATCCTAAATCCAAGTCTGCTTTTGAAGTTCTTTTTAAACCAAGTTTCTTCAGTTAGCAGCACAGAAGACACTTTACAGTGCTAGATACAGCTCTTTACAACCAACAGAAAGAGTCCAGAGCCAGTGAGGATTCAGAACTTATTTAACATGGTTTAGAGGAAAAAAAAAAAAAGTCACAGATCACTACAGAGATTTTAAACCTAACTACATGCTTTGCACAAGTGTTTCTGGCCCAGGAAGAGATGCTATCAAGCGCTGGAATTTTGCCTAAGGAGAAGTTACAGAAGGGGTAAGCCCATCGGTTTGTGGCAAACAGTGTTGCATGGTACACACACCAGTGTTTGTGTACCCTGGCAACCCGTAAGATACCATTCCAGCTGCTTGGTAGCTCCTAAGAACTAAGTGCTGTGTTCAAGTTAGAGCTATGATCGTACCCCATGGCCAAAAGCTTTCGTGAAGCCAGGTCCTTTCTTGTGGTCCGTCTTAAAGAACTGATGAGTGAAGTGCTGGGCAAAGAATGTGAACATCATATTTGTGCCTTGCGGGTCAGGAATAAATTTTTTCCTTAGCAAAAACTTCTCCACAATCAGCTTTGAATCTGGGAGCTCCTTCTTACCTGTGAGAAAAAGAAATAGTGAGATAATCATGATATTTTTAATGCAATACTTAATTTTGTTCCTAACAACAAAAAGTCTTAAGACTTTCAGTGTATTATTGAAGGATAGCAGCATACAAAGAAGGGGAATTATCTGCTTTTCTATGCTCACTTTCTTGAGTTTATTAGAAACTTCTAAATTCCCTCTTTTTAGCATGTAACTATTCTGGCTCTCATCATTGAGTTATCTTTTAGGTCTTTGAATAGTGTATCCAAAACATGGCTATTCTTAGAGCCAACTACACTAAAAAAGGTTATAGATGAGCAGGTCTCATGGTATTTTCTAAGAGGATAAGATAAGCAGAAACTCCTAGAAGTGAACATTATTCCTTACCTTTAACACCCATTGGTGTTGGGCAGTCAAGTCCTACTGGTGGAAGGCTTCTTGTGTAATAGGAAATATTGGAATAAGCTTCCCAGCTTTTGTAACTATAATCACTATTGTAAGTTGGTGGGCTGTCAATCAAGTGTGATCTTGCTGGAAAAGAAAAAAGTATTTGTACAGTTTAAAATAAAATAGTAATTTTAGTGTCAAAGGGTAAATCACAAGGCCAGATCCTTTGGTATATTTTGGCAGCAGCTGCATTGACAAGTTCCACACATATCAGTTACTCATGTTAAATGGGATTACAGTTACTGAATAACAGGACTAGGTCCTGGATTATCAATTTGGTACAGAGTTCATGTTAGCAAAATCCTGGATTCTATTAGATATTAGATCAAAATTCATTTTGATTTCAAAGCATGTTTCATACAAGTCTGCAATCATGCCGTAATCTTAAATTTTGGTTAGAGTGTTTTTACCTTAGCGCATTTTAGCTTGTAACTCTGTCTATGGACCGATTGAGTACAGTATCCTTGAGTCCTGCGAGCAACCTCTGCCAGTTAAGAGAAGTAGAAGAGAGAACTCATACTTACACGTTAATACATATCTCATAATAGCATCTCGTAAGAAGGGAACATTGTTGACGATATTCCAGGCTCCTTTGAAGTGGGTGAGGATGTAGTGGATAGTATTCGGCGTGGGTTTCAGTGTTAGCCTGAGCCACGTGAAGAATTCCGCTGTGGGCATCAATGGGAAGATTACTGTAAGTTAGCTACCGAGAGCGACCCGCAATCCTGAAACTGAATTCTCAATTTCATTTGCACGAGAAGAGATTTAAGGTACTTACGCGTCGCACAGTTTTTCCCGTAATATCCTGTCCTTGTGCAGTCACATTCATACTGATCGAACCCTCGCGTCACACACACGCCTCTGTTCTGACAGGGGTTTGAGCAGCAGGGGCTGGCTGGGGAGAAACCACACGCTCCGGTTAGTGCCTAATACCGGTGCTCCCACCTTACCGGGCTCATTCCTCAGATGCAGGTAGGCGATGCCCTCAAGTTTAATGCTTATCGGCAAGACAAGAGAATGAGCATTTATTCACTTGACCCTACTGCAGGTAAGAGCTATGAGCGAAAGCGCAGGCAAACCCCCTCAGAAGGGCTGGATTGGCTCACACAGGCCGGCGGAGGCCTGGCATCCCTTCTACCCCGCACCAGATATTCAAGAAGGCATAGAAGAATATAGAACGCTTAAAAAATAAAAAATAAAAAAAAAAAAAGGGAAACCCTAAAACCCTAAAAAAC
>VZTV01092768.1:0-17485 GCA_013400875.1 Anhinga rufa | reverse complement strand
TCCTAGCTAAAACCAGGACACCTGTATAGCCAAAAGTTGGTTATTATCCCTTTCAAATACCTATTGGGGTAGCAGGAAGAGATACTATTACCTACTAGCCTGAATGGATACAGTAGAAAAAAACAGACACACATCTCATAGCTGCTATTCAGGTCTTGATGAATATGAATAGAGATTTTGGTGACTTGGAAGAGTTCTGAAGCTCAGTATACAACCTACTAGGTGATCTTTCTGTTTTAATTCTTTTGGATATATTATAGATCTGATGTAGTACTAAGACTAAAAGAAGCTGAAATATTTAAAAACAAACGGCATACAATGTAAAGCCATGAAACAACAACTGGCTCTTTCCTAGGTCCACCCAGTTGTGTTAGCTCTAGCGCTGCCTTCCCTGCCTCTAAACCTTTTCAATGACACTGTGAAGACCAACAGGAAGGTCTGAGTTGTAGTGCAATAAATCTCTACATGAATCAAAGTTATGTTTCATTACTAGAAACTAACCCTGGGAATGACTAGAAATAACTATTACATTTAATTTTGTGGTGTGAAATTCATTTTATGTATTTGAAAAACTAGTGTGTTGCTTACATATTTTAAAGTGTAGATTACTGAGAAAGCAAATGTAAATGCTACTTCGTTACTTTCTTAAGCCTTCATAATGCAAAGTCAACAGTGAGTGCAAACAAGTGCAAGTGGGTGTCATCAAAAGAGCAAACCCTCTCAAACTCTGGCATCAAAGCAGTCCCTGCTGGGTGGCTACAATGTCAGTGATTCAGCCATTTGAATGTAAAACACAGAGTAAATGGGATTGAAAACAACTGGACACTGAAAGTACGTGACAGGTCCATGACCCAGATGAAGGTATATATGCATGACAATGTGGCCCATAGCATTTCTCTACAGGTCTTTGCAGTTGTCACAGCTCTATATGTTTCATTGATTAGAATAAAAGGACAAAAACCCTAAGGTTTGTGATCACGAGTTTTAAAATGTTTCAGACCTGAAACACTTTTATTTGAAGAGGCATACTGCTGCAACATTTTCTTTTTTGTAATACTTCACCCAGTGTTATTTGGACATCATCAAATCATTTTATATTCTTAAAATATTTTTCAGAGATACAGCTTGAAACTGCAAGATGATGTTCAGATATTTTTTTCCTCTAGCATGTGGCAATTACGATGAATCAGAGTTTATTCTGTGTTCTTTCAATCACCATAGTAACCTTTATTCTCTGTATTTAATAGGAAACAAAAAGTTATTTATTTGACAGGGATGGAGTTCTAGGAAGCACTGGTTTATGAACATTGGCAAAATATTTTAATGGGACTATTTGCTTCTCAGGTTGTTATGTGTACCCATAATTTGATCTTCATCTGTCATGCAAACTTCACAAGAAGAAATTTATTGTAGTCAAAATGTATTCATTAGGATTACAGCAATATTTTACTCTTATTGGTTGTTATATAAAGCTAGACAGTACCCTATTCAGTCCAGATTGTTTATGTATATGTAAAGCATAGTAAAGGTACCAGGCTAGTTCTTGGGCTTGTTTCGTATTCTCAGGAACCAAAGGGATTCCTAAACTGCAAACAAAAGATAGCAATTGTTTATTGTTATTTAATGAAATCATTGCTGTTTAGTCTCAGACCTCTTAAGGTCTATTTTTTCAAGCCCAAACTGTGAGATTGCCCATCAGATTTTAATAGTTCCTTTGGTGGTGCAAATTGATTTATTTTATTTTATGAAATAACTTACTTTCAGTGTGTCAACTGATCTTTCTGACTAGTTACTCTTAACAGGGATCAATCCATTGATCTGCCTCATAAAAGTGTTCCCACAAAAGGCAGAAAAGCACAGGAGCAATGACTGGTATCCAGTGTGGGACAGATGAAGCTATGGGAAGCTGAAGAGCTCTTTCTGACCAGTCCCTTGCTCTGTGGGACTCAGACACCAAATATGCCTCCTTATTGAACTTTTCCTTAAGCAAATTTTAGTCTTAGAGGGCAAGCTGTAGGAAACCAGGGTGATTGCCCATGCAGTTTTTCTTTAGGAAGAAAGTTTCTGCATGTTCAGTACCTTGGTGGAAACATCCCATGATATGACATACTCTCAGAAATATTTATAAAGCAATCCATCCAGAAAAGATGTGGTCATTACACTTCTGACCTCCTCTACCTGCAATGAATGCTTCATTATTGAACTTCATTATTATATATCTACAAACCACTTCATTTTTACTATCTTTATAACTTACCTCAACCATAATTACAAGCATACATTACTGAGGTAGTCTCCAGTCCCTCAAGCATTTTTTGTATTCTACCTATTTTTTATCATTTTATCATGCTGCAGTGAACCTTATTTTACAATGCATACAAATTTAAAGCTTGAAATTCACCAGTTCTATAGGGAATGTTTTACCCAGGAGGGTGAAATTATTTCTTCTAAGTCAGGAAGAATTTTGATGCTAACTCAGACATTAAAATGTACCCAAAAAAAAAAAATAAAAACACATCTATTAATTAAGAAATTTTATTTTATTGGAAACACAGAGCTCATATTTAATATACTTATTTTATACACTTAAATATACATTATCTCCTGCAGAAGTAGATGCAGTCAATACCAAGCATCAAAAAGTATGTGTATATTGATTGTACAAAAAAAACTTTTCACAGTCATATTATTAATTAGGGTTTTTAACCTCTTTTCTTAGGAATGCAATTTGGAGGATGTGCATATGTACGGTAAAATGAACTATTATTATCACTTCAGCTGTGTGTGTGTTGGCATAGCAGGCTACCAGTTTTGCTGAAGTATATCACGGGATGGAAGATCAGATAGTCAAAGCACTACTCAGAAGGAATTGCTGAGTAAGTGCATTGTGTTATTTCTTTCCTGCTAAGTGATTAAACATCTTACCTGGATATTACCTCATAAATACCACACACAGAGTACTTAGGAGATAGATAAGGGAAGACTGGTAGAACAAGCAAAAATCAGAAGTATTAGGAGTTGGGAAACGTTACTTGTGATAGATGCATTTTTCTAGCATAATGAGTTTACTGAGAATGCAGTGGTTTTGCTCTACAAAACAGTTAATCAAAATATTAGCAATGTTGTTTTCATTCTAAAACCTGCAGAAGACAGGAGCTCTGGGGATGGTGTGCTCGATGGTTTAACTTTGAGACTAGGTTCATGGTTCTGAGCAGCTTTATAGCAAGCTAATACTGCATCATCTCCAGTCTAAATGTTCAAACATACAGAAGCCTCGTTTTCAAATTTATTTTGGGCAAGTCTATATAGGCAGGTGCACAAAGAGACAGGCTTTTGCTAGGCATACTCTGAAATGGTCAACACAAATTAGTTCTGAACAGGAACCATATAACTATGCCTAAGTAATTAAGCCCCACTGAGCTTTCTGAACAGTCAGGATCAGCCCAAGTGCTTTAGCAAAGTGCAGGATCACAAGATTCATGCCTAACTCAGAGCACAGACAGGTAAAATTTGCGCTTGCCCTTGCAGCTTCATCTGCAAAATGAGTATACAAATATTTACCATTCACAAAGGTGTGGTATGTTTAAATAGTGTAATATTGGAAACAATAAGATGATCTTGGATGGGAAACTGCATAAATGCAAAGTTTAGATCATTAATGCCCACAGTTTTTCTTTCACATTCCGATGTTCAATGTACACTTGTGTCCCTTTTCCAGAAAATAAAAGAATTATTTCTGAGGTAATGGTGAACAGCTTGCAGAGAACTTATATATATGAGTTGTACATAATTTATGCATTGAAGAATTTGCATAGATATTTCATTTCTTTTGTAAATGTCATTAGCAGAGAACACTGGTGAGAGATACCACATACAAACCACCTTTTGTTAATTTATATAGAGGCACAGTACACAGGTCACATACCAAATAGAAGACTTTAGTTCAAGAAAAGAAATGTAATTGTAGAATGGATTTGCTTGCACAAATGCATGGAAGATTACAAATAAAGCAAGAAGGTAATATTGATTTTGATATAGCCACCCCTAAAAATACAGGCTTTACAGAGTCAATACTGTCTTGTTTAGGTTCTAACCCAACCCAAAAATCTCAGATTCAGCTCCATCCACTTATTATTGATTTGTCTGGCATGCTGGGTTGTTTTTTTTTTCCAGAAATGCTTTTCTGCTCTCAAATTTTAGCTAGTTCTCCCAAAAGAATGTCTAATACAGTCACAAAGAGCAATTATATTCTTTACAACTGAGCTATTGACTATCGTAATAGAAAGGAAAGACAGAAGTCATGTCAGCTTAGCTTCTGACAGGACCTCACAGTGCTCCTTCGTTCAAAAACACTTATGTAATCAACAAGCAATAAGAAATGAGCTGCAAAATATCAGCAGCCCTTAATTTTCTATCAGGTATGATAAAAACTTCATAAAGCTGTGCTATTTTTAAGGAATAAAAGACCTTATAACCATCACCAAGACATCAGTTCTTTGCTGTTTTACTATAATACCTCTTCTTTTTTTTTTTTTCTCTCCTGATACCTGACATCTAAATGCCTATAATTTTTTATATCAGGACCACATACCAGCAAAAAAATCCACAGGCAAAGAGCTGAAAGATATTATTTTTGCCATTTGTAGGCAATAGTTTCACCTGATGTGCATCTTCAGCACCTTCATCTTTTGATGGGGTGGGGGGCAAGATGAAGGAGCACAAAGAGACAGCACAGCTTCTTTAATAAGCCTTAACAATTTTGCTTTGATTAAATTTGTACAGTGAAATTGAAATACTTTGGGTAGGGGTAAAAAAGCCCTGTTGATGAATCACAGCGGAAATCAAGAGAGGAAATAAAGCCATGCTTAGAAGAGATTAAACAAGCCATAAAGTTTTCAGTGAAAGTAGCATGTAGGAAATAGAGACATAAGTGATTGGTTGGGGTGCAAATGTATGTGTGGGCAGGGGGAAAGGGGAAGGAAAATTTGACTGGGGAGTAAATCCATTTAGGTTATTATAGTTCAATATGGCTGGCCAGGATCCAGAAAAACACTTGAGCCTATGTTTGGTTTTAACATGTGAGTCGCTCTCCCAAAATCTAAGCTCTGCTCACTTGCTCAGGCTTAATGTTAAGTGATTTCACTATAGCTGGGATCCTTTCTTGAATTAGATTGCCCCATGCCAAAGCCCATAAACCAACTAACTGAAAGATCAAATGGCTTTGGACTGGGTATCTACCTGAAGAACCCTTTTTCTAAACACAGAAAAGTGCATGCTCTGCTTTCCAGTATGGCATATGCTTAGAAATGGTAATGTATTTTTGCACACACAGAGGCTGAAGGAAGAGGAATGACAACGGCAGCCAGAGGGGATGTAACATTGTGATTCTGCGAGCTTTTAATTTCTGGAAAACTGTTAATATTTTGTGAGAGGTGGCACATGATAATCAGATTTAACTTGGCCAAAATTACTATGCACTTAATACTTATTTGTGTGGTTCAGATAGTGGTGCCTGTGCTTGCAGGCTGCAGAGCCACAGTGGAGAAGGACCAGCTCAGGGCAGACAGCTCTGCCACAAGCATGCCCAAGGAAGAGGCAGAGCAGTGCCTCCTTTCACCCCAGGAGCACAAGCCGGGCTCTCCAGTGTGTCTCTGTGAAGACAGTTTATGTTGCGGTCATTAACTGCTGATAACAAGGAATGGATTCTTTAACTGTTCTTTCTACCCCAGGTTTTGGTGGGATTTCTGGCCAGGGCAAAGGAATGACTCTGGGAGAAATCTGACTAAGTTCTGAACCACTGAACCATCGATGGTTCTGAACCACTAATTTGGGCTGATTTGCTTGTGAAAAGATCACAAGTTTAAATCTTACATATTTTTCTCCATCTTCTCATCCCTAGGAGTCCATTCTGCTTCCTCTCTAAGTTCCAATCATCTATTTTCTAGGGCAGAAAGAAATAGCATTTTGGCTTTTCAGAAATGAACAAGGTAGAAAAGATAGATAGATAACCAACACATGTCAGTGTCAGCAGGTACCATAATATTTATTTTTCTTAACTCTGTTTCCTGAGAAATGGGAATAGAAGAATCACAGCTTTTATTGAACAGCAAAGTTAATTTCTAGTTCTCAAGGTTTCACAGAAAAGCATTAAAATGTGATTCTTGCAATGTCACCACAAATATCACTTGGACTTCTTGAATTTTCCCTGCTTCTAAGCTTGCTCTCTGAGGATGCAAAGAGTACTTATACAAGCACTCTGCAGAATAGAGGGACCTGTTTATCTAATATGCCAGACTTCTTTTTCTCCTAGGAAGCCATGATGATGCACAAGAGCAAACATCTATATTTTTATATGACCAAAATGTTCACAAGATTTTTTTTTAATTGCTGAATTTTACTAATAAGCTACTAGTTAAAAGGTTTCTTTAAAACATTTCAGTTGAAATGAAAAACTGTGTCTTTTTCAGCATCTTTGTATTTCATTTATTGTCAAACTCTCAGTCAGCAAGATGAGGTGGCTGATAATTATTCAGGGTTGCCAATTAACCTACTTAGCAGGTCATGTAGGTAACTGGCATAGATTGTGTCAAATCTCATTATTGGGATAATAATTTAATCAGCCACTGCATTGACTGAAGGACAGAGAATTTGAAGAATAAATTAAAGAGGAAAATAATATCAGTATCTAGACAGACATTATATTTAAACACATGAAAACAGTTTGTCACACAAAATTATAAACTATACTGCCCACTAGCAGATACCCGTTAAAATCTGGGGTGGGGGTTGGTAGTATTGAGGGTCAGGGTTTTCAATCATAATATCCAGCATGAGTATGAAAAATGTATATGTTGCCTTACATTTATGAATCAAAGATCGTTTTATATATGAAGAATTCATGAGCATGTGTGTTATTCTTTGGCATTTAGACAGACATGCAATGCCGTTGTCTTTATTACAGTGTTACAGACCAGAACTTCCCAGACACAGGCCTCTCCTTTCCTATATATCCCAGCCTTGTTCAGTTCTTCATGCCTGGCTTTAGAGCAAAGACAAAGAATGTCAAGTAAAAAGGTCACTTAATGGATAGAGTAATATTGCTGGATCTTTCAAGATGGACAGGAGAGAAGAAAAATTACAATAAGTGCAATTGTCAAACTCATAGAGGCAGTGAAAAAGCTGTGCTTTCTCTGTACAGTAATGCTCTACATTTACAAGGTGACTGAATAAATAGGAGGTAGGAAAAGTAGAGTCTGTCTGGAAGAATGAAAACATTTTCTGGGCAGACAGAGAAAGAAATATTAGGAGAAACAATAACATCTTTAAAAAATGGGATTGAGTGTGAAATACATATTTATATTTGCTTTAAAGAGAGGCACAAATATTACCAGAAATTATCAGAGTTTTAATATTCAAGATATAGACTGGAGAAAAAATACCACTACTAATGACAGGACCTAGCTGGTCCTGAATGTGTGAGGTGTGAGGAGTCCCACAGCACAAAGTACATGCAAGACTCAGGAAAGGACCAGAGCATGGTGAACATGCCCTTGTCTTCATAGTCTATATCAATGGTTTACTGTCTACAAGAACAAGAGGGCTATAAAAGAAGCCATCACTCCTCTGAGTAGTGGATCATTCAGTTTAAACATATCTCATAGGTCTTATGACCAAGAATTACAGCATATTGGGCACTGCCCCAGGACTTGTAATTTATTCATTCAGTAGGAAAAAAGTGACTACCATATCAGCTCATGATAGGCCTGTAAAATAAAAACAGCCAGCATGTAAAAATAGCCAACATGCCAGGAATGAATGGTGATCTCTTAACTAGCTTTAGGATTTTTTATAAAAATGAGCAAGAATGCTCAAGTTACTAGCTATGACCTAGACCACTCACTTATGTTGTCAAATGTATTATTTTGAATCATAAGTTGTCTTGCTACTGAAACACTGTAAGTTAGAGCAGAAAGGCTGAGCATATCTATTGCAATTTTGGAATTACAGAAACAACATGCAGCTCTTAAGTGTCTATTTTAACTATGTCCACAGAATATAAATGCTATAATAGTCAATAACTTCCTAGATTTTTTTTTAAAAAAAGACTAAAGCAGGATAGCACTATTCATGGATGCTACCCACTAGTTCAGGAGTGCCAGAGAGAAAAGCAACAAGCTTAAAGATGACAGTGTTGGGTTTTTTTTAACATAAATCAAGAGGTCAAAAGTACTGGATAAATTCAGTGTAAGGGCCTCTCAGGAGGTGTCAGCTGATGTAAATGAAGTTATCCTTTGCTAGAAGGTTGGAGGCTACACTCCAGCTGCCAGCAGTTACTAATTTTTCTGGACAGAAGGCCCACATCTCCCAGTGTGCTTTTCTGGTTCTTGTGAACATTTCCAGTGTTTTCAGCTCACTGGTAATTTTTATATATTATGTACTAAAGTTATAAATGGCTAATCAAATTACATAGGCTACAATCACAGTAAAGAGTGACAGTAGATTACGAAACTCCATTAGGATACTGAATATTTCACTATCTAGCTATCTAGATAAATCTGATTATATAAATGTTTTGATAAGGCAAAAGCATTATCAGCTCACTTCCATGATGGTCTAGAGAGTCATCATTTCAGAGGTTAGCTTAAGACAATAGCATAGCCTAGGCAGCATGATTCCCATACTGTGAAGTCAGGACATATTCTAAGTGGGGTTTCAAGTCTGGATGGGGATAAGCTCAAGAGCGAGCAACAGTATGGATCTACAGATGTGTACTCTGCTGTAGCTATGAAGGGCTGTTGCAGAGACTGAACATATGCTAATTGCATCTTCATCAAAGAAAAGTTGTTCTGCATGACAGCTGCTCTCAGTGATCTCTGGAAAAAGGATCAATTAGAAACTTTTTGCTCCCCTTTCATTTATTACTTTTCCAGTTTTTTAAAAACATATTTTCCATTGTCCTTCCATTTATAATTCACAGTCTACAATTGTCATGAACAGTAACCCCATTATATTGTTGTCATAGCACCAATTTACAACTCTTCATTTTAAAATGTGCTTTCCAATGACACTATTTCTTCAGTTGACAGCAATTACCTGTGTTTTTATTAACTACAAATTTAATGAGAAGAAGTACTATTAAAATACCATAATACAATGTGATAGTGTTTTGGACAGATCTAGATCAGTTAAAATTTTATCCCACTCCCTGTAGTGTCCAGGCTTGAATATTCCTGGTCCGTGCTAATCAGTTTTATTCCTTTCCTCACTCAGACTAACACTGACTTAGCGCCTGTTCCCCTATATAGGTGACGCTAATTGCTAGCATGCTTGCAGCAAGTTGAACCGTATATCCCCCTGGGACAGTTGGCGGGGGGAGGGGGAGGAATGACTGGTGAAAATTTTGACTGTTCACAGCTGCTAATTTCCACTGAAATGAAAAAGCAGGTAAGTTTTAATCAGAAGAGGGGGAGACGGGGGAAGAAGGCAGGCTCTGAGCCTCCACAGGGTTATAGCAACTCCTCCACAAGGAAGGCACCGCAAGGCTTTCCAGGGTNCTCAAAACAGAGCTGAACGTGCTGCAGCGTGGCCTCTTTGCCTTGCTCCCCCTCCCGGCTCTCCCCCTCACTCCCTCCTCGCAGAGTGCTATCTCATGGGGGAGGCTAGTTAGAACCTACTGCGACCTTTATCTGAGCATCCAACTAAAGGCCAGAGCTTGGAGAGCAAAGGGTTGACTGCATTTTTTTCCCCATCACGACTGCCTGTTTTTCTGGACAGCAGAAGTGGTTTTCAATCATTGCAAAGAGCCTGGACTGCTCTACCCCACTCCCTAGGTAAGCATTTTATCACTAGGTTGTATTTTTTTAAACATATACTATATATTATGCTCAACACAGAGCACAGTAATCCCACTTCAAGCCTGGATGAGAAGAACAGTGTTGGAAACTTGGTATAGGACACAAATTAGTCCCCTATAACTTCTCATGCAGAAGGTTTCACTGTGCTGGGCAATTCTGGCTCAGGAAGTGACAAGTCTTTTGGTTTAGGACTGCAGAATATGGATTTTTTTTGTTTGCCTCTGAGGCTTTCCCTCTGCTCACAGAAGAAAGCCTTTATCTTTCAGTAAATGCACAGCTGAACTAATAGATTGTCAGGGATTCACTGCAAAAGGACAGTTTACTGTTCAAGATAACTAAAGATTCGCAAGTGTAGGAGTGCAACAAAAATGTAAAACATTATAAACGTAATGCAGTGATTAACCATGGGCTTTCCATAATAGTAATCATTTAGCAAATGTATAAATAGAATAAAAGCAATATTGAAGCAAATAAATGACCTCTGACACAAAAAATGGCTTACATTTCATATTACTTTACTTAACTGCCTCCTCCTTCCCCCACCAAACAGAAGCTTTATTGACAAAATGTGCTCTGGTAATTTAGTCTGTAGACTTAAAGAATGTGCAGCTCTGGGAAAAACTGAATTATGGGTTATATTTGTAAGATGAGGAATGGCATGTAATAACTTAATGAACTGGAAGTTTATTAGTTGTAAAAGAGAGAACTAATGGAACGCATTGTCCATCAATCTTTTTTTAAACTCGAAAACATTCAGGTGGGTAAGTGTTGCATCCATTATGCATTTATTATCTTATTAATACAAATATGTGCTAGAATCTCAACAAGCTACAAAAATATATCTCAGCTTCTGATTTAATGTGTATTTTATTAGTCAGCTTTGGAGGCTCTATTCTAAGCCCAAGTCATTAGAATTTCTACTCATATTTGGCAAAAAAGTAACGAACACAAGAGCTACCAACTTACATCATCTAAGGTTATAGCCCCACACTCCCTGTACAGACTGTATTCATCAAAATGGTGGAGTGAAATAAATGCACACACAATCATTATGACAGCCTCATTTCAATAGCTATTTATTGCTCTGTAGACACATAAATACAAAAGTACAGTAATATGGTAAACCACTCTAACATAAAATGTAAGAATCAAATCCTTGGCTGTGGAAGAAGTTTCCTCCACTCCACTGTGTAAGTTATAGGGATTTACCTCAGCTACAGTTTCACATGGACATATTTATTTTGCACAATGGAATGATTTGCCTCAAAATGTTTTAGATCATGATATCCATGTGTGAATATGCAGAAAGAATAACAGCAATAATAAAGTAGTCTAAAATCCATTAGGACGCTTCTCTCAGTCTCAGCTGGTATTATGTATTAAAAACACAATGTAACAAATAGAATTTAGCCCTAAATACATAAAACATATGTGCAAGTAACAAAAAATGAGACAGTAGGAAATTCAAAGTTCAGGTCAATGCATATGAAGGTATAAGTAGAACAAAGCAGTCAGGTTCTACTCTATCAGCCCAAATATTTCATGTGCTGCATAGATCCTTGGGTAATTTTAATTTTAACCCTGCAATGGATTGCTCTGTTTGCTTTGATTTTCTATTCCAGGAAACAAAATGTGCAAGGAAGGAAAACCTGCATTAATTTATGCCTTTAGTAGGCTCCTGTGAGTGGGTCTTTTTTGCTTTATTGTGTTTTTTTTTCATGTGGCCAGTCTAGCAGCAGATGTCTTACATATATTTAGCTGTTTAGAAGACCAGTCATAGCCATTCCACTTAATCAGATAGTAGCATGCTACTGACATATTAGACCAATTCAATATACTTGTTTTCTTTATCAATTTACATTTCATCTCAGAGGTCCAATACAAAGGGATTTTGAGCCATTTGTGCTGAGCATAATCAAAGGGCCAGTAATCCAATTATTTGATTTTCTTGCTGAAGAGAACAGAAGAGGAGGAAAGCCGTCTTTCTCTTGCTCCAGCAAGTGAGCTGCAGGCCTGAATTAGGCTTTAAGCTTCCTGTGTAAAACATACCCCAAGGGCAGCAGAAGGCCACTTAAATACAGTTTGGAGGGCGTAAGTGGAACATGGCTGTGGCACATTGGCTTTCCGCCCAGGAATAAACTCCAATCATTAGTATCAAATGCTCATCCTGAAGCTCTCATACTGAAATTAAATGCAATCTATCAAATGAATAAACAATAATAAATTAAAGCAGCGCAAGTAAATTAAAAAAATAAATTGCAGTAATTTATACTGTGGATCATCTGTTCTGGATTGTTTTCCCAGACTGCATACCTCAGATTATCTGTCAGCGTGTTTTTTTCATGATTGTATTTTTGCACATGCAAAATGGCCCTCAATGCACAAACTGAATTTATTCATAGTCTACCCTACATGCTAATAAAAATATAGTTTTAAATAGTGCTTGTTTTCCCCATGCAAATAATTTTGTTTACTCCTGCTAGTCAGCAGAATCTCACCTATTTGGTAAACAGGCTGAGCCTACGTAAATTGTATCTAAGCAAGAATTCCGACAACAACAATTAAGCATGCAAATATGTAGCTTTAGATACCTCAGGTAGAACTGCACATTCTGGTTTAGGCAGCCACGGATAATTTCAGCAGGCTTCAGAATTCAGATAGCTGTGAGGTTAAAATTAATCAGTCCTTTTAAAGTGCTCATAGGAAAAGCAGATTGTATTCTGGGACAGATTTTAAAAGGGAAATTTTCAGTAAGCAGAATTTAATTATCAAACTGGAATTTTGCCATGATGCCTGGCTAAACCTTCACTTTTTGTAAAGAAGAAAAAAAAACTCAGGGAAACCATTATGCTGTATCTGAACCATACCTATTATAGCAATAAATTCAGCCTTGTGCTGGGATGGGACAGTATTAAGAAAGAGACCAAAGGGAAATATCTCACCTACTGAATATTAGTCTCATTTCCTAAAACAAGTTGACTCTTCCCAGGAACTTCTTTCCCAAAACTTCCTTAGGGTATGAAATAATTGGCTATTAACCAGTGTGTTCTTGATGCAAAGAATGGAGCAGAAAACATGGAAGACTTGTCTGGATTACAAGGAGAGATAAAAGAGAAATTAGAGCTGATATGTACCTACTGAGCCTGTGGCTGTCTTGGTTTTGCTAGTTGGGACTCAGCGGGTTTTACCTGCATTTGTACTAGGGCAAAAGACCTAAGGAAAAGAGCAGGCAGAAAATGGGGGAAGGGAAAATAGAATGGCATAGAATAGAATCCCTTTTCAGATTTTTTTTTCCCTGCCTGTTTGCCCTGCATTTATTGTGGGGCTGTGAAAAAGAAAGGCTGCCAGCTCCATAGCATCATATTGCCAGCATAGTGGACAGCCTGTCTCACCTCAGGGCAAAAAAAAGAAGTTATGAAAAAGGTGTCTGCACAAAAAGAAAAAAAAAAATGCAGTCTTACTTATCACCAATCCTATACACAGTTTTCTGAACAAGTGATAGTTTCCTTTTTTTCCCCTTGTAAATGCAATTGCCTGTAACCTACCAAAACCTCTGCAGGTCCCTTGAGGGCTGCCCCATGCCCCGACTGCTGGCAGCCAGCATGTCAGGCAAAGCTGCTGCAGTGAAGGCTCCAAACACCACGTGAGGAACAGCTGCAGACACCAGTGGTGTGGAGGCAGTTCCCATGCCCTGGAATGATGAAAACGGTTGTTAGTATGCACCACACGGCGCCAAAGGCTGAGCCCAGTGCTAATGAGTGCTATGCAGAGGGCTCAGGTCATGGTTTTGCTAAATTCTGTGTACCTGGTACACCTGTGAAACAAAACACCAAAATGCAGCTTGGCTCACATAGCCATCCAAGTGCAGCATTTTGTAACCAACGTGCCAGGGCAGGTGTCTCTAAGCCACTGGTGGGATATCTGCACCTTGATGCCAAGGGGTTTATTAGGACTGCAAAGTGCTGTGCAAGTAAAGAAGTCTTGATAGGGCTGGTAGGCCTCCACTGCACCTGCTCTGCCACTGGGGCAGGGGTCTCTATGCTTAGAGACATGTGCAATGCCTTACTGCTGGTTCATAGTGGTTCATAATGGTTCCAGGTAAGTGCCTGTACACTCTGGCACACAGCATGGGGACACACAGGAGGCATTAGAGGTCTGGGCTGGATTGGGATCTCACTGGAATCACAGCAATGCAGTGCACTAGTTCTAGGGGGGTGGATGGTCAGCTGCCATGGAGGGCTGCCATGGATAGATCCAGCTCTTCAGGAAGGACAGGCCAGGACAGTAAGGAGGGAGAGCTGCCCTTGATGTGAAAGAGCAGCTAGGGTGCATGGAGCTGTGCCTTGGGACAGATGACAAGCCAGCTGACAGCTTATGGGTCAGGATTAGAGGGCAGCCCATGATGGGTGACATTGTGGTGGGTGTCTGCTACCTGATCAGGAAGAAGTAGATGAGGCAAACAACTGGAAGAAGCCTCGTGCTAACAGGCCATCAAGGGTCAGAGCACTGAAGCTATGCCAAGTACTGCTAGTGAAGTAGCAGAACACATACACACACCATGAAATGCTCCTGGTAGATCCTAGCTTAGCACTATCTACCTTAAAAGGTGGGTCTCATCCTCTGCATAAGCATTCTGCTGCCTTTCAGAGGATGGTGTGCACTACCTGTATAGCATAGATGTCCTCAGCAGTCTCCAAGAGGGCTTCTTTGTTGTCTTACAAAGCAACAGTTTCTGGCCTCTCTGCCTTATCCTGCTGATCACAATTTGATGCCCTGACTGTGTAACACATGCAAACAGGATGCACTGGCTGGAAATTCTAGGAAGGTGTTTCTTTTCATACAGGCAAAAAGGAGGTTGCATGCGTAGGAAGTGTGTGTGCATATACCTACTTTAAATAAAGCTCCCCCATGTTTCCAAGTTAGACTGCACTCTATTTCAAAAGCCTTCACCTGCCATGTGTCCCAAAATGTCTGAATAGATAGAAGGGGGATTGGAAAAACTTTTCTGATTACTGTGAAAGGAAAAATTACTGTAACATATGTGTTTTAGCAGTTTATATAATTCATAAGTTCCCACCCTTATTCAGTGAAGGAGTCCTTCAGGAAAGAGATAAGTGGTACTCAGCTGTAAGACAATACATTTTCACTGGTGATAAAAGACAAGGCTGAAACTTAATGGGGAATAGTAATAATCCCAACATTGTGCTTCCCCATTCCTACCTCTGTGGCAGTTTCTCTGATTTTCTTACAGCCAGAGTCTTCTATATCACAGAAGATGTCAGGCAGAGCCAGTTTTGCCATAGTATAGGAACAGTATTTACATGCTGTTATGGTGATGTGCCAGTTCCCTCAGGTTCTCTGAAAAGATCACGCAGCAATCAGAAAGTCCTGTGGTATGTTCTAGGGACATGGGACCATTTCTAGAGAATTTGAGGGAGGAATTTTTAATATATTGGGAATAGCTAGCAAGGATGCAATTTAGCTGCAGCAGTTTTCCTTCCTTTGCTCTTTATAGCCTAGAACTTCAAACAGAAATAAGGACCCTTAATTTTCTTTAAACTGTAAGGCAAACTGTTCAGATTCAGTGAGTGCCTCAGGATATCGCCTCGCTACACTCTTATGCACACCTACATGATATTAATGCTTTGCTTATTCCATATTTCAGTAACTTAAGTACATGATTAATTCTCTTATGCTGCAAATTTATCTTCATTGAGCTAACTTTTGATCTCAGGCACTAACTCTGATCAGTGCTAAGGCAGAGACAGTCTATCCAATTAGCAGGTGGCAGCCTCAGAAGCTCGGGACACAGCACCTCTGTTACTCTGCCTTCCAGGAGCTTTGACCTCAACAAACACATTTGATGAACCTGGCCATGGTATTTTGGCTGTCTACCTCAGCTCATCTGCTTGGATGGCATTTTGCCTGTTAGCAAAGTAATATACTACTTTCAGGAGATACCAGAAAAGGATGGGTTTAGATCCATAAGTTGCTAAGCTCTGTTAAAAACAGCTTTCTTCTGACTGCAATTACATAAAACATCTTGACTTTTTCTGTATAAAAGTGACTCGTTATCAGACACTCCCTTGTATGGAATCCAAGCAACTTGTTTTCCAACATCAGCAAAAACAAGTATATATTTCAAAGAAGATACACTTGGGGCAATGACCATCTTGTTCTGTGTTTTCCAATGTCTAGAGCAAGGGGCACCTGAGCCATAGTCAAGGCTCCTGGGCACTGCACTGATACTAACTGTAGTACTGCATTAAATGTCAAATAAGCCCAGCACTTTGTTTTGTTGGCAGTTTCAAAGCCACAGGGGGAATCCATGACTCAGTTTCTATCAAAAGCCACTAGTTAATTGTGAACACCCCTACCTCACTGCTTTGTTCCTCCAGTTAATCTGTTTGTATCTGTTTGTGTCAACTGATGCCTGTTTGCTCTGACATGGCAGAACCCTAAAGCTATGCAAACAAGAATGCCAAGATTTGAGAGCGAGCTCTTAAGATGGCTGAAATCAATAACTTTCCAGATGTTCCTGGATGTCTGAAGATGTGCTGAAGAACTCTTAGGTGACATCAGGTGTGAAATGCCTAAGTGAGAAGGAAACACTGCAGCAGAACCATGCATTGACCCTGATTGCAAGCTCTTTGTAGCTACCTGGCATTTGAATCCAAAGCAAAGCTGATCACAACACACTATAGGGGACTGAAGTCTTACATGCTCAGAAGAGCTTTCAGTCTGCCTCTTTGGCACACCAAATCTGTGCTTACAAAACATAGGCTAGAATGGAGAACTGAAACTCCCAGCTCTAGTAGTGGTTAAGACTGAAGCTAAGCCTGATTGGATGACTATATTCATTCAGTATCTGAAGTAGGTCATTAGCTCTGAAACCTACAGGTGATCATGTAAATATAGCACTAGAACATCAAGAAAAATGCAGGGACCTGTGTTCTTACATTAGCTTCTGCTTGGTTGCCTTTGCCCAGTTGGGAATCACCACATTGTGATTAAGGACCCTTCAAGGGTCCTTAACAGGGTTGTGCATAGGGCTTAGTTATGGCATTCTGGGTCACACTGCCACTAGGGCCGGAGGAGTAGAACAAAAGAAGCATTGGTATCTCCTGGTTTTCAACAGTCCAATATATACAAAAGAGAGAACAATACTATGACTGCTCTTCTGCCATATGCTGCAGAGATTCACAACCTGTTCCAAGAAACAAAGCAAAGTGCAGCATGCACTAGCTCATAAACCCCATGGAGATAGCAGCTCACCTCAGCATCACACCAGCACAATTAGTTTCAGCACAGTTTTAGACTGAAATGGCTTCCAGTTCCAGTGTTTGATCATTTTTGATAACCCCAGGATCTCAAAACTGGGCTTTTAAAATGGACTTCACCCCATTTTTCTTTTGCGTTCCCACAGCAGTCTCTCCTCTGTGCCTCTTCCAGTTTGACTACTTTTTTTTGTAACACGATTGATCGGAAGTCTACCTTGTCAGTCTCTGTTCAGTCCTGCTCTTGCCAGTCATTTCACATTCAGTACAGCAGATCTAAAACCTAAACCTGAGATGAGGAGAAAGAGATCATAGGAACAGAAAAAAAAAGATCAGGAAGAAAATTCTGCAATC
>VZTV01092764.1:0-32010 GCA_013400875.1 Anhinga rufa | reverse complement strand
TTGCTGATGACACAAAGCTGGGAAGCAACATCAATTCAGAGGGTTAGAACATGTTACAGGAGGACCTCATGAACCAAAGTAGCAGATAAGGGAGGAAATTCAGTAGCACAAAAACCAAGGTCATACATTAGGGAAATACTTATTGTTCGCTTTAAGCAAGGACCTCATCAGCTAACAGCAACAGAGGTTTTTCCCCTGAGCAAAGGGCAGTTAGGAACAATAAGATGATGCAGCTGTGGAGAAGGAACTTCAGCCTTAAAATGCTTCCAAAGAGGCATCTCTGCTAGTGATAGCCCAGGAAGGGTCATGCTAATGGCACTGTACAAGCTTTTGGTTAGCTGTTATTTGCAATAGCAGGTACAATTCTTGCTTCCAGTTCCCAACATGAATTCCAAAGGGACACAAAAAAGGCATGGAGAAGAGTTAGCAGAAGAAAAAAGGCTGTATTACCAGAATACTTTTGCTAAAAGCTTTGGCTTGGGAAACTAGCAGAACAAAAGGTCAGAAGAAAGTCAGCTGCTGTCTATAAGTGTTCTGGACACAAACACTTGGTGAGAAGACCTGTTTAAGCACCAG
The DNA here is from genome assembly GCA_013400875.1 of Anhinga rufa. Classification (NCBI taxonomy): domain Eukaryota; kingdom Metazoa; phylum Chordata; class Aves; order Suliformes; family Anhingidae; genus Anhinga; species Anhinga rufa. Next base: position 31,434 of record VZTV01092764.1, on the reverse strand, counting down.
GACAATTTCATCATAAAATTATATGGATACACACTAGGCATCAATATATTTAGACTGTAACTTAGATGAAATGTTTAAGTCATTGGGATAACCAGATTCTGGAAAGGGCTTCCTATGGGATCATGGAGTCAGATAACCCACCTGCTCTTAATGTGGAGTTTGATGAGTTAGAAAAGGGAGCATATACCTGGACGGGGTGACTCGACGAGTCCTTTCTAATCACTTGTCCTATCCTAGCACGCTTCCTCAGTGCTACCCACCAATAATGTAAGTGGTATAGCATAGAGATGTATGGATAGCTTTGAAGCTCCAACCTTTTCTCACATTTAGAAAGGTAATTGAAGGCATTCGCAAGCCTACACTCTATGTTCTGCCTGCAAAGGATTCCAGTCAGAGAGTGTAGACTCAGGTTTCTAAGTATAAAGTAGCACACAGGATGTGAAAGTGAGATTTCAAGGACATGTCCAAATAACTTCTGAAGAAAAAAAATATCTGACTACATAAAGGTTTTTTAAAAAACCCTGTTGAAAGAACTTTAAGTAGTAAAACTTCAAATACTTCTATTTTGCATGCTATCCTTTCTCTTTTTCCACAGAAAATTTTGAGCACAACAGATTTTTCCCGTTTCCCATTCCCCATTGAGACACCTGCAAGAGGCTCACAAAAGACAGGCATTTCCCATCTGTTGGCCTCTGTGGTTCCACAGAGCCCTAAAGGTGAACAGTGGTGATAATAAATATATAAACCATTTGATTTTTAGAATTTTTTTCCCCACCTGGACTCACAAAAGTTCTTGGGCTGGCAGACTTGGCAGGGAAGATATTTTTCCTTGTGCAGCATTCATTTTTTGATTCCAATAGCACCATCCACATGAGGGAATAGCACAGCTTTTCAGGGCAAATGTCTTTCTTTCACAAGGTTATGTTTTAAACACATAATCACAAAACCCATGAATTATTATCATTTAACAAGTGGGACTTCCTGCCCTAAAACCTCTTTGTTTATAAGTCATCACCCGTATCTCTATTAGTGAATTTTCCAGTAACCCAGTGTATTTGGGGACTACCTGGAAGGGTATGACTAATGCCTCCCTGCTCATATTTCCCTACTTTCCTAGTAAAGCAGGAATGAGAAGTAGCCAGAGCACCTCCATCTGAACACTGTCCACTTCATGGGCTTGTCTTTTCTATCATATTTTCTGCATACAGTTCTGCTTCTCTGCATCGTGGTGCACCCTCCCCTCGCACCTCTGGAGCCTTGCAAAAGTTAAACAGCAAGAGGCCAGCTGGTACATTTTGCACAGACCCTAGCCAAGGGCTGTTTCTGCATGACCAGCTCAGCCACACAACTCTTGTATCCACTTCAGTCCCATTCACAGACCTACCCTGGAAATATGCCTCCTGTTACCTACATACTACTCCCATGCAAACTGTTTCACCTTCCAGTCATCTCTAGTCACAGGTCTCATTTTTCTTTCCCTCCCCCAAGACATCCTCTCTCTCACCCCAGGCTGAGTCTGGTTCTAACACGCCATCTCAGAAGACTTTCCTGCACCATTACAATAGCCTCCAGGCCCTTTCTCTCTAGGCTAGCAGCTTGCCAACCTTTTGACACTCCAAGAGCTGCAGCTTTTGAATGGATACGTCAATGACTTCTTGAAACACATTCTTATTCATGCTCTTCACTTGGCTCTCTTGGAAGCAAGCCCATCCTTATCTCCACAGATCTTGTTTGCTCGAGATCATAGCTGAGAACAATAAACAATTAACAAACTCCTGGGGAATACCTTAGAGGTATTTTCACATTGTGCCTTACATCACATCCCGCACATGTTGATGACTCCAAGTTCCATGCTCAAACCCACACCTTCCCAAAAGATTTAGTTTAGATCCATTTTTGTTGCTGTGCCCCAACAACATCACATGCAACCACCACTTTGCCGATCCTGCTGATCTTACACAAAAAGTATTTCTGTGTTATGTTGAGAGCCAGGGCTTATGTGGATAGAGAGACAGAAGGATCCATCACGTTCCAGATATTAAAACAGTTTTTCTTACTCATTCCAGAGCTCCACAGAGCAGTAACTATGTCCTCACTGCTTTTCTCCCTCTGAAATACACCTCTGTCTTTCTGCCACCGAAGAGAAATTTGCCCCAGGTGAGACTAGCTAGGAAAGCAAGAGTGCACTGCAGTGACAGTGCCAACAGGAGCAATGCCAGAGGTGTAAAGCTGTCTCATCCTTTGTGATCCTCTGCACAGATGGCTTTTGTGCCAGGGAAACAACACCGCGCCTTTCCCTGAAATATCATGGTGTGGGAGGGGCGGAGGGCAGACTTTTCTTGAATGGTTCTTCAGCTGGCCTGTGAAGGAGAGCCGTCTTATTAAGGCTTTCCTTAAATACTATGCAGTGGCACGGAAAAAACACCTTTTATTCCACACATAGCTTCCTTCAAAGAAAGATGGTTTGTGGAAAGAGGAAATGGCTTTTCTTAGGTTCCCTAACATAGCTGGAAAACACAAGTGAGGTTTTGGGCACACAGCCCTTTTTATGGCTTCTTTCTCCTATGATTGCTTTAGGATGTGTAACGGATGTACAGCACACATAAGGAAAAAAAAAATTCACTTCAACAATATTAGCATGAATGCGAGCTTTCCAGCAGGACCACCCTTTTCACTTCTGTGGCACTCTTCTGTTGAAATTAGGAACTGCTTAATTATAGCCTGCTTGAATGGTGCTGGTCATCTGAATTGTGCCAAGGGGAGAGCGGGCAGGCAGTCTGCCTCAGCCTGGCCTACAGAGCAAAGGCTAATAGGCATAAAGGGATGGTTTTCCCCATTCAACTGCCTCAACCTCTTTATATAGTTGCTAGGTTGAAATAATTAACAAATAATTTTCAGATATGTCTTACTATGCAAACAAATGAGCCTAGAAAGCTTCCAGAGGTGGTTCCTAATGCAAGCAGCACAACAGAATTAGTATCTTAGCTTCCTCCTTGAATATTTCCATCTGAAATATTCTGAAAACAAGTAAATATATTGAATTAAGCAGAGGGAAGAAACACACTAAAGCCCTTCAAAAACACTCTGGGAAAACAATGGCACTTGCAGTGACTTTCCTCCAGAACTTCAAGGAGGAGAGAACAAAGATCCAATTTATCAGATGTGTGAAGAATGGTGTTATTGTTCTTTTATTTCCTACACATACACACCCAAATAGAAATGAGCCCTTCCTCCAAACAACACCAGGCTGCAGACACTCTGTGGATGTCTCAGCTGATACGTCTCTGCCACGACAGGCAGGAACGCGAGGTACTTTACTGGATTGCTTAACAAGCACTGAGCAAGCAGCTATAAACCCTGGCAAGTACGTAGGTCTGGGGTTTTTTTAAAGCCAAATTTGCATATAGGTGTAAAGAAGTGTCTCTAACTTGTCTCCATGTTTGAAATTTCATTAATTTTTCTGTTGATTCATTCCTTCAGTTACCTAGCTAGCATGTAACATACTGCATGCTGAAACTTGACCTCCAAGCATGTTCTAAGACTAGAGAGAAGTACTGGTTTGATTAGCATCTGCATAAACAAAAAAATTTCCAGTAACAGGAAAGATTTCTGCACGTTGATTGTAGCAGGAGCTGGTATGATGTCTGTACAGCAATGGCTGTACAAACTTGGCTATAAACTACTACCCAGCGAAGGCTCCTTTCCAGGTCAAGGCTTCACATCTGTCCCCAGTGGCTGCTTACTAAAGAAACCTGTGATACTATAGGAGTTTCTGGGAGAAATATATCAAATATATGATGACTACCAGCAACTGCTACTACTTTTGTGATGAATTAGGATAGGAACTGTCTGCAGGCTGCCTGACACAGTGGTGTCCTAACCCAAGCTTACCGATGGGAAGATACAGCTGCAGCGTAAGTAAGCATGGAAACCACCCTCATTTCTTTGAACTATAGTTATGACTTTTAGCCTGATGTTTAAAGCCAGTGGAAAAGTAAAAGCAATTGAAAGCAGAAAAAAGATAGCTACCTGTTAAGTAAAATCCTTCACTTTCCTTTGTGCTTTTGCAATTTACTGTGAAACTCTTTGCACCAAAATACTTGAAGAATCTTTTAACAGAAAAAATCAGATTAATAAGAGATAGAATGGCACCATTGTTATCCTCACAGCTGGCTTTTGGTTTCTGAGACACTGAATTTCTCCTCTCTTCACACTGAAATAAAACAGAAGTTACCATAACTCAGGGATCCCTACATGCTTTCTTGCAGTATGAGTAAAGCTAACTGAAATTATCTTACTTTCACCTGGGCTAGGGGAGGGCACATTGGCAGCTAATACTCAGTAACTAACTTGGGATAGCAATTCATCTGACCCACTGGAGGCATCAAGTTCATCTGAGCTAATTGTTCCTTTACAGCCAATGGAAAGGAAGAGGAAAATCTGGAGCAATTCACCTTACCCTAAGACAGAAAGCAAAAATAGGCTAGTTGACTCATGCCCAAAACACACCCATTTCTCCTGTTGACAGTACAGAGTGCCTTGGGTGATGTGCCGATGGAGACAGCCATAGCATAGGTGAGTCAAATCCCACCCCAGTGTGGGAGCCCTCAGCCTCGGGTGCCTGGTCCAACTCCTGCCCCTGAGCTGGGTGTGAAAAGGAGACTGAGCTCTTCCCTTCTCTCATTTCATAAAGACCAGCCAGACGGTCTTTGTTTCTCAAAGAAAGCATTTCCCTCACCTCCAGGATTCATGTGGAGAGGAGAGCCATTTCCTACCCAGCTCTTGCTGCTCATAACCCAGGCCATCATCACCCTTTGTTGCTGAAGACGACCTGTTTCAGCGCAGGGTTTGCTGAGGAGTTCTCCAGTGCCTGCCTGCTGGCATGAAGTGCTGGGGCCCTGGAGCACTGGTCTTGCCATCGGGATTTTGGGTGCACATGCTCATGGCTGCCAGCTCACACCTTCACCTCTCCAAACTGGCCCTGCACCATTTGGTGCCCTTGCTTGAGTCCACAGGCTTGGTCTTCTCAGCTTTCAATGTTAACGTCTCATTGATCAGGGCTATTACACCTAATTGCTATTGCAACTGCTGTCGTGTTTACCAGCAACCCTTGTACCCCAGATAAACCAGCACGGATACTGAGTGTCCTCTGGCTCACGCGGCTCAGAGGAGGGCAGGGTGATGGCCTTCCTTCCTCCCCTCTGCCAACCCTATTGCCTGCACCCAAGCTTGGTCATGGGGAGAAGGCCTCCAAGGGGCAGAAGGACCAGAGATATCTGAGATAGCACCTGGTGGCACGGAGCCACGTGGGATCCCCTGCAGCCTGGGGGCCTGCAGGCTGTGCCCAGTAACAAACAGCAGCCCTCGGAGGGATGTAGTAACCCAGGGAGCGTGCCCACACTCAGCTCACGCATGTCTCCGTTCTGCTGGGAGGCACCTGGTGGATACTGGGGTGAGGGACAAAGAGTACACACTTACACTATTAATTAATATGCACAGTAGAGAAACGAATATTACACGTGTGCACAGAGATATGCATTCACTCAAAAACTGTGTAGCTCTTCAGTTGAATAGGTGGGATTGCAGCTAAGAGAAAAGCAGAGGAAAGTGAAGGGATATCACCCAGCAACCAATTGCACCACAATGAGAATTTAGCATGCAGAAGTAAAAAATATCTGCTGCGTAGTTCGGAAATATAAAAATAGTTTGGCTGTTCCCTTACCCTTTCCTTTCAGTCATCACTTCTCTGCAGCCCTGGGGTTTGTTTGTGTCAGTTGCTATGGGGAGGCTGTGCAGCAAAGCCCTGCTGGGGAAAAGCCTCCCAGCTAACGAACTGCTAACAGACTGACCCAGAACTAAGAGCTCTGTAACAACATTAACTCAGGCTTTCTCCCTCTCCCTTTGAACGTCTGACTTAGTGTATCTTGATGTAATAGAGCATTGCCACATCTCTCCTCCTCACAAAGTATTTTCTGCCCTTTTAAAAGAGCTGCAGTGGCTGGGGAGAAGGCATGTAAGTATCAATGAACTCCTGTTCGGGTACTCCCTGCAACAAGTGCCATCCACCCCGTGAAGTCACTGCCGACACCACATTACCCCTCATGGGAGGAGAACATGCCCATGGCCATGCCCAACCCGGGTACCCTAGAAAATACCCTGGGCCAAATTCTGCTGCTTTGGGCTGTGATCGTGCTGTTACCCTAACCCCACAAAGCCAGCTCTGCTAGGGCAAAGCAGGACAGGGGAATGGTGCCTGTTCCCCTCTGCACCCCTCGGGGTGGGGTGGAAGTGCAGCGCAGCGGCTAGCACGCCCCATGGGAGCAGCAACATGCCCACCCTGTAGGGCTTGGCATTCAGCAGCGAAGTGGTGGCACTTCCAGTGTTCATTACCCTTGCGGGAACACAAATGCTTCTCCTGTATCCCTGATAACAGCCTTGACAAGTATCTGCAGGCAAGGGCTTGCAGCACCCGCTTCTACCACTCTGGCTCTACTCATAGGTGACTTGTAGAAAACATCAGCCTTCTTTCTGTGCTCCTTAACCTCTGCCCTGAAGCCTCCCAAACACTCAGTGCCTCAAATCACTGTGCTGGCCAGGTTACCGATGTGGCAGCCTGCGCAGGTTAGCCACGCACCTCTCTGGGTCTGCCGCCTGCTGCCACTGGTCAGCAGAGGCATACTTTATGGAGTGCCTGCAGTCCGTCACCTCCTCATAAATGCATTTTGGCACCCCCTGTATTTGCAAGTTTAAACATTCCTGTCTGCAATAAACCTGTCTTGCTCGCCCCACAACTGTCTGCGCGCCGTATTTCCCTTTCCTGCAATGTTCAAATATACTGTTTGGCACCTATAGGCTTCACATTTTTATAGCACCTTCTATGTTTGCAGCACTGTGCAGACATTCATTGCCGTCTCCCAACACCCCGGCGAGGTCGGCGAGCAAATATTAGTCTCTTTTCTTGGGTGGGAAGACTGAAACAAAGTGAAAGCAGCTTGTCTCAGACCACATAGCTAAGTCTCCCCAGACATACCAGGTAGCTCTTGAGCCTCCTTTCCCTTTGCAAGGGTCCTGTGTTTGCATGCAGCCCACAGACTTTCTCTCACCTGGAGCCCATCCCTATGGCTGGCAGAAGTGTTTGCTCTCCATGAGCTTGGCTGCCAGAGCAGAGTATCGCATGAACAGAGCATGAGTAAGAAGTGTTTCCTGCCGGGGACTTGGGTTAGGGCTGCTTTTTCACATCCACGATGCACAATGTGGAAACACCCAGCTCCTGAGAGCAGCCCCAACCTTCTCTGCTGGCCGGGCTGCAAGTGCTGGAGCTCAGCTTCTTAAAAAGGCAAGTGTGAAAAATGCGAGAGCACTTTCCAGAGCTCGTGGGTGGTTTAGGTGCCATGCAGGCGCAGACAGCAAGGCAGAGCAACAGGGGCAGGAGGGGGGATTTACAACCAGTCCTGTGCTCCTCCAGTCCTGCTTCAAAGCATTAGGTGGATCTAGTCCAAAAAGTCAGGTCTTTGATTGCAATTACACAAAATAGATGGGTTTTGCACGTTGAGTTGCCTGTCCGTTTGAATCTTTAATTCTCATTGCTGTAAGGATCGGGTACCAGGTGACTCAGTGAAATGAGAAGAAAGACGTAGTTGCTGTCCCACCTCTTCTTAAGCATTCTGTGATCTCACTGCCAGAGCCTCAAACACTAAACACAAAGTATCGCCAGCCGCTTTGCAGAGCTGTGCTGATAAGGAAGGTAGCCATCAAAGGGAAGCACAGCTTGAACAGCTGTAAAAGGAGTGCCTCTGACTTTCCCTAATGGCTCACAGGTGGGGGAAGAAGCGCAACTTTATTCTTGTTCTGTCGGGGTCAGCATTTATACAAGCTGGCAAAAGACTAAGGCTTCTATTTCTGGCAAACCCCCTTGCCGTTGGTCTGGCGCAGGTGAGCAGAGCCCGGCTGGTGGAAAGTGTGCCACCCGTCGGCACCGCAGCTCCGACAGCAGCACCGCTGGTGTTTTTGAGTCCTGTCAGGCTCTGAACTCCAAGCGGTTTACAGATGGAAAGTCTGAATAGGCCACACTTCAATGACTTTCTAGGGTTTTTCTCTCTTCATGTGAGTTTTGACTCAACAAACTAACTTACACTGAGTTCATTTTCAATTCAAAAGCTCACTCTGGATCTATGTTCAAGGGAATTTTGTTTTTTTAAATGCTTAATGAGCAACAGTCACACCCTTCCTCACATCATACCCCTACAGCACCCACCCCTGGGTCAGACACAAGTTTTGGATATGCTTCTGCAGCATTGCCACAGCCCTGACCACTAAAATAAAATGGAAGAAAGAGGGGGATGGGCCCAAGTGCTTTAGAAAGCTTTTCAGGAGCGTTTCAGGCATTTTGGTGGTTCAGCAGAAACTTGGTACCATATCTATGCTAGATACAAATTTACTGGCACTGGAGTTCAGTGTTTCAGATTCCAGGGCATATTATCTAGGCTAGGACACTGTTTCCAGTTATTAGTTTTATAGCCTGCTTGTAACAACAAAGAGCAATTTAAATAATGACATCCTTGCCACAAAGAGCTTGAAAACCTAGCCGGCTGGGCAAAAGGCGAACGGGAAGTTGTGACAACACTGCTGGAAAAGCGATCAGCTGGGGAAGTGGGGACACCCTTGGTGGAGAGCTGCTCAGCGATCTTTGCTGAATGGGCACCTCGCTTTGGCTGCAATCCCAGCAGCCCCCCAAATACCTCCCCACTGCTACCATCAGCAGCCAGGCAGCCTCAGCATTGAACTGGCACATCGAGGGTACTGTCCATGCAGAAACCCTTTTTGCACTTGGTTCCTCTCTAGGAATTGTGCTCGGGGCTTGAAAAGGGGTGCTGAGTGCTCCGGCAGGGCTCTGCCCATCCTGGGGAGGCTGAAGAGAGGGGCTTCCCTCACCAAGGGTATGAATCAACGAGCATTAAGCTTGCTATGGAAAACTGTACAAATAAGCAAAAGACAAAAATCTGGATGGAAAAAAAATGGAAACTACGAGGTGGACATTGAAAAAAACCTGGTATAAATACTAGCTAAGGAACACAGGGAGGGAATCAGCCTCCCCTGGCAGCATGAGCTGTGCGGTGGCTGCTGCCAGCAGGCTGTGCTGCCCCTTCCCCTCCTTCTCAATAGCCTCTCCGACAGGGAGCCACTCTTGCCCCGCACCATTTGGTACCCAAAAAATGCATGGGGGCAGAGGGAGGAAGCCAGGCTGTAGCCAGCTCACACAAGCACTGGCCACCTGGGGAGTCCTTGAGCAGGGAGGGTACCGGTAAATAATCCATGAAGAGTAGTCGCTGTTGCAGCTGCTTGCCTCTCTTCCTGGCCAGCCGTGCTGTCCCAGGACAGGAGAGCTTTCCTTATCTGGCCATTTCTCCTGCAGTGGTACGGATGGTGGGAGCCACCCGCCTGGCCAAGGTCACCTGCATTATGCCTCCGGGTACTGCTGGCACCATGTCTGCCAAGAGAAAAATGCCAGATCCCTTCAGTGGAAATGATGAGGGTTTATACTACAAATCTCTGTTTAGGGCAGTGTTAGTCATCTGCTGTGGGTGTGATTCAAGACCAAAGTTAGCTGACCAAATTCCCTATATAGTCAAGAGAGAGACCAAGAAAGACAGGGGTGTGATCCAAAGTGCCTACGTTACATGCCCGAAGTAAAACAGCATCAATACTGCCATTGTATACAGAGCGGTATGTTAATTTCTGGCTGTACAGAATTTTCTGTGGAATCTGTAGAAGTAAAACAATCTTTTAATATTTCATCAAAGTGGTTTCCTTTTTTCTGCCACCAGCAGGAGGTATCACACATGTTTTGCTGGTATGCACTCACTGCCAATAAACAGCACCATTTTGGCTACACTTACCAGGTGTTCTTGAAGGTTTCATGCAGAACTAATCCAAAAAACACCCCAGGAGCAGCATTTCTCTCCACCGCCTCCAAAGTACAGCTGGCAGAGACTGCTGCAAGGCAGATCACAAAGAGGAGTTTTAAAAAGGTCTTAGAAATCCAGTGCAAATACACAGAAGTGAAATAAATGGAGTGGAGACAGAGAAAAAAGCACAAGACCCTTGTAAGAGTTCAGGTCATGGTAAATTATGGGTATGAGGGAAACCCTAGGCAGTTACAGTCACTGCACAGGTGAAGGGAGCAGGAGCCTGGGAGTCAAATGCACCTGGGAGATAATAAGAGTTAGGATTAGTGAAACACAAATGACAGAATAACTGAACCAAAAATATATCTGCAGGGACATGGGTCATTTACTGCCAGCTGTCAAGGAACTGCGTAAGAAAGAGTTGCTATCTTTAGTTACCCATCGTCTGAGGAGGCAGAGAAAATGATGCAGTAATGCACCAGAGCTGGAAAAGGGTAAACATCATAAAAAGTTCATCCGTCAGGGAGGAAGGGGCAGGCCAGCTAGCCTAACACTAATACTGGCGAAATAACAAGCTATTCAATTTCTGAGCACTTCTAAGCTTATAAAGAGCACAGCCAAAACTCGGCTGCCAGTTTCCTTATCAGATTTCCGAATTCCCTTGTTTCCTCCCTCATCAATCATTTTGCCTTCACACCATGCTTCAGATGCTGGTTCTTCTTCCCTCCACATCACCATTAAACCCACTTCCTCCTAACTGAAGATGCTTGCATATTTATTTCAAACAGTTATCCAGTGACACCATGATTTTCTATCTTTGGAATAACCAACAATATGTCTATTTCCATATACGCTTTCGTGATTCAAAGGGATGCAAACTCCCAGTAAGCATCCATCAATTGTTCTTAAACAGTTCCCTGGGACTATTTGTTATTGGCAATTAAGTTTTGTTGGTCACATAAAGCTGTGTGCCATTGTTTCCATTTCCTGACTGGATGACAAGGCAAGTCATTTCAGTGCTAATATTAACACGGTGTGATTTTCTGTTTGCTTTTGCAAATACTTCTATCTCCAGCTTTGAAATAATCATTCTTTGAACCACCATGATATAGTATGGTTCAGTTGACCTAACGGTCATAACAGGCGCATGCAAATGGATGACAAGAAGAGTTAAGCAAATTTCCTTAATTATATGCACAAATCTGAGTGGATTTTTTGGTTTAATACTGTCTACCCCGTTCTCCATCATAATTGTTGGCCTGTTTTCCTATATTTGTGTTCTCTTTCTTTCTTCAGCTTCATTTCATGGTCATTTCCTTTTCTTCCCATATTCATAAGATCTCCTTCTCTATTCATTCCGCTATCTAGTGTGCCTTTCTCCTTCCTGAAATGACTTATCCTTGGCAACCCTTTAAGCAAATCTTCTCTGTTGTGTACTTCATTATTATTTGAAATCTAATCTCCTCTTCAGCAAAGTTTTTTGGGATGGGTCTTGCTTTTCCCTTGGGATTCTTTTTGCACAGTTTTTGGCTAAACATTTGAACTAGTTGTGAAAGACCTCAGCTTAAACTTCTAAAACAGGACAGCGGCCACATTAATAAGCCCAGATTGCTAAGGAAGAAAACTGTTATTAAAAGTAACACGGCAAACCCGTGACACTGTCCATTCTGCATTTGCACGGTTTGGAAGCAGGGCAGAGGGGGTGTCTGGTGTGTAACCAAATGATCTGTGCTGCCACCTGGTTAACCTCTGCTCAGTCTGGTTGGCTTTTTACAGTGGACTCGACATCTGCCCTCAGTGTAGCAGCAGCGGTCATACTGCTCTTTTGATGCCTAGTAGCTGCTCGTCTGATGTGGCAACACTTATGATAATTTTGACCTTTTTACAGGGGGTTGGACAAGATGATCTCTCGAGGTCCCTTCCAACCCCTACCGTTCTGTGATTCTGTGACAATTGTAAAGATAAGATGAGCAAATTTTCCTGGATATTTTCAAGAAAAAATGCGGAGGGGAATATTAAGAGTTAAACATTACTATAGAGGAAATGTCTCTGTTTTTTAAGGGAAGAGGTGTGACTTGCAGAATGAATGCCCTTCAGATAAACGCCACTGTGATGAGCTATCAGCATGCACTGCCGTTTTTTCCTGGCATGCCCCACCCAAGCAGAATTACATTTTCTGCCCATACAACAAGTGAGAGCTTGTGGCATACATACCCTTCTTCATTCAAATGAGACACTCTCAAAATAAACTTTATGAGGCAAGCAAACCTCTGTTGTGGCGCTATCAAAGGGAAAAGATCTGCACACACACCAGTAAAAAATTGTATTGTGAAATACTTGCTGTTGACACGCAGATAAAGGAACACGCATCCACCAAATGGAAAGAAATAAAACTTAAATTACCTAAGAGTATTTCTCTCCCTGTTCATTCAGCCATGTTCCTACCCAATTTTCTACCAATTTATTTACAGTGAAACTCAATGCATATATATACTGCAACCAGCTCTGGTTATAGCTCCTTTCTGGATTTTAGAGCTTGGCAAGGTAGATGTATTAAAATAATAGTCTGGTAAGCACAGTTTTCATACCCTTACTGTCACAGTCACATTGAAATAGTGTCTGGGAATACAACATTATCTCTTTATATATTTTATTATGTCTTATTATGGCAAATTCAACACAGAAGTATATAATAGACCTAATAATAGAAATCAGGAACTTGAGACAGCAGTGCAATTCCCGATCTCAGTAATATGATAGGCAATTAGAAGATGCAAATTTGCCTTTTACTCCTTCAGGCAGGCAGTTGGCTGATGACTAGGAGCCAGGCCAGGGCTCACAGGTCTGCACTGAAATTTCCAGCTCAACCACAGCTTCCTGCATGACCTTACTCTAGTCAATTAATCCTGTAGATCTGTTTACAGTTGGTAGAAGGAGAATGCACGCTTTCCCTATCAGAGGGTGATTATGAAGGTAAAATCCCTTAATTGCTGTAAGGAATGAGAAGTTTTCAGGGCTCTGGCAGCCTCTCACTGGATTTTAAACACTGATTTTGCTACTGCATCTGCAGGCGCAGGTTAGACCAACAGGCTTGTGGTCAGGCAGAGCCTCCTGTTCCAGGGCATGGTCAGACACGCTGTTTTGGTTGGAGCTGCTGTGGATTTAGAGGTGACCTTACTCCCCAGCTGCTTGCCACTGTTTTCCAATAGGGGTGGTTGTGCCCATGCAGATGCTGAGTTTAGGAAAAGCAGCCTGTAGAACTTTAGAGCCACAGCTTTAAAATTAACAGTTTAATGATTAGTTAAACGGTTGCGCCATCTATGTTTAGACATGTCCTGTGTTAATAATGTGCTCAATCATCCCTGAAAAGGCACAGCGAGATACCTCCCACCAAAGTTCACGTTCTTGACCACAGGCGTGCCTGCACTGACCGCATCCGTGCAGCAAGGTGGGTGACGCCCCTGTGTGGCACCTTCCTTGCACTTCAGTTGTGTTCACGGTTGGGTCAGCAAACCTGCAAGTCTCATCCACACTGTGATTTCCATTCAGTTGCCAGGACCAACATCAGGGAAGGTCCATGAGGCTCCGTGTCTGGCTATCTGCAAGAGATAAACAACACAGCTTGTTTGATGAAGGGAAAGCTCTTAATAAAAGACTGAGAGAGCTCTGGCTGTAGCTGGCAGGAGAATCAGCTCGTCATTCCTCAAAAACAACAGACACCCAAATGCGGTTTTTTTTCTCAAACCACTACCCTTCTCACCACTTGCTTTTTAAAGTAGTATGGTTTTACGTTACCTTTTATAAAGTGTCAGGCATTGCACGGTCAGGCATCCCTGTTTTAGAAGTTGAGTTATTTTCCTTACTGCTCCCTCTGCACTGTCCTCTTCACAGCTGAACTAATATCACTGCAATAAAGCCATGTCAAAGATAAAGGAATCACTGCCACAGCACTGCTGAGCATGAAGTACATGCTGTTCTTCCAAGCAGATGACTGGGGGGGAGGAGGAGGGGAAAGGGTTTCAGTAGAAGAACTTTGGACATTTCCTTCTTAGGAAAGCTTTCTGATGGGTTTTCATCCTAAAAAAGAGGTGACTCGGGTCATGCTACCTGTCAATGCCTCACTTTAAATGTGCACGGTCTCTTATAGGCATATACTACCCAAGTGCCAAGGTAACCATTTCTAAATACATTTGCTGCATTTGCACTCGGCAGAGTAGCTCATCGTCTCAGGCACGCAGAAGGTTCTGCAAACACCCAGAAGTGCTTGTAAACACCATGCACTCAACTAGCTACCATTTTGCCTTCAAATTAGCAGGCTGAGTGTGAACTGAGCTCTGAATTCAGTGATTGTTTTGCTTTGTCTCTGATGCTCTGCCTTCAGCATTCAACCCTTTGCCCTGCACACCCCGTCCTGTGCAGTGATAGCACCTCTTGGGAGTGCACACAGAGCTCTTGCTTATGACCGTGGAAGTCATGTTCCCCACCCTATCACTCTACAGCGACACCAGACCATTTTGAAGAGTAGTTACAAAAAGGAGAACAAAATGTAAATCAAAACAGCTTCAGTGTGCTTACTGTTACAGCGTATTAACCAGCCTATTCACCAGCTGTGGCCAACATAGGCACCTCTTAGAAGAGCAGATAAGGGCCAGCTGAAACAGTCACCCTTCATTCCCCTGTTCCAAGAAAAGCTCTCCACTCCCCTGTCTCACTCTCCTGGCAAATCCTTGTTTTGATTCCCAGGCACTTTTACAACTAGCTCAATCCCACTACTTCTGCTTCTGTCTCTATTTCCCAATGGTTAGGACTGTCACATAGACAAAGGAGGACCTACTTCCACAACTCAGCAGTGTCTCTGTTTTACATGCAGCAGCCTTTGGATAAAATCTAGAGGAAACATTGGAGTCAGCACAGAGATCCCTGGACCATGTGTGAGCAGAAGCCACAGTGGCTCCCATGCCACTGCCCCACACCACTGTCCCACTGCTCGGGCCCCATGAATGGTGCAGGATGCTTAAGCTGAACGACGTTTTCAAGACCACAGCTTCAAACTAGTCCTTCAATGGATCTGGGCTTGTCCTCATAGCTACCTCTCAGCTTTATAGGCTGCTGCCAAAGCAATGCCCCTGCAGTTGAGAGCTCGAGTTGTAAACATGGCAGATTTTCCAAGGGAGTTTCCCAAAGGTCTAAAAAGCCATGAGGTATCCAACCCTTGGTGGCTTTCAGCTCTGCCCATTATTCAAACATAGTGCATTTCAAAGCATATTTCAAAGGCGGCTATCATCCAGGAAAGGTACTAAGCTGTTAATTATTTGATGTTGGTTGCAGGGTGCAGGGGGAGTTTGCAATCCATTAATGACTGCGGAATCACTCAGCAACAACGCATCCAAGGGAGCCTGGGAGATATATGAGCTGTTTATGAAAACTATTTTATTGTGAGAAGTGTTAAAGGCATCCTTTAACCTGCTCCTCCTTGGCAGGTCTTATTAGCAATTCATTTCTGTCACACCTCAGGTCAAGCTATTGCAGATCTTGCAACATTTTTTTTTAAAACATATTTTTATTTATTTGATGTCTCTAAGATTGTTTTGAAACCTGTGCATGCCCTGTGAGTGGCTGTCTGGGTCGTCTTCCAAGTTGGCCTCCACAGCAGAGCGTGCAACTTAACTGTGTTTCACTTTGTGTGACTGCCATTACTAAAGGACCACTGCCACACACTGGCAAACTTTGAAATATATATTTTCCTAAAGTCCCGCTGATGTTTTTTTCCATTAATCATCTCTGCTTCCCAAAAAATTTGTGTGGAAACAAATTTTCTCTCATTTCTTAACTGGATTTATCCCTCAGGCTGATTATATCAGAGATATAATGCACAATCTGCTCCGCAGGTGACATCAAGATTCACCATCACAAAAGCTGCTGGTAGGAGGAGAGGGCTGGCCATAGCACAATAAACTGAGCTTTTAGACACAAATACTCCAGTAACAAATCAGCAATGACCAGGAAAGTCCTAAGAGGAACACTGCGACCATGGTGGGGCTCAGCTCTGACTTTCTGAAGGTCTCTGGGTGAGCAGGTGAGGGTCTTCCATGTCCCATCAGCTTCTGAGAAAGTCCTGGTGCCATACCACAAGGATGGCTACCCAGTTCAAGGGTAGCTTGCTACAGAAATCTCCCCCAGGCTTTCAGCGCTGTCTCTATATGTCTGTTCCTGGGAACATGATTAAATTTGTCTTAAAGACGGAGACACTAACACAGGTTGGCAAGAAAAACATTACTCAGGCTTCAGGTTCAGCTTGTGCTGACACTTCTCAGGCATTAGAGAAGGCCAAATCCTGCAGAGATTACCAGGTCAGATGGATGGGGCCACAGTTTCTCTTTGGCATCTGAGCTCCATCATTTTGTTCTTCCTCCAGCTGGGCATTATCAGCAACTCTGTGGTCTAAAACACAGACCTGAAAGGATAATTCGGTTCTCTCTTTTACTAGCTTTGGCAAATGGCTTACAGTCATGATTACAGAAGTTTGTTTTCATTGCTTTTGATACCCTGGGGTGCCCTACTTACATACGACTATTTCGCTTTATCAGTTTTCTATCTGGACTTTTTTCTTCCCTGAAACCTGCAAGGTTCATGACCATGCTTGTAAGAGCTCCTCAAAACCATCTGCTGGGTGCCGTGGTCTGCAGTAAAAGCTTGGCCCAATCTTAGTGGAAGTTAACAGGACTGCAATGGACGCCGGGTCCATTTTGAAATATTGTCACTTTGACACCTACTTTAAAACATTTTCAGGTGTATTCTGTAGTAGCCCTTGAATTATTTTTCTTCTCCTCAGGTGATCTCTCTGAGGCTGGAGCCATTTCTTCACCCTGCTTGAGAGACACTTCACTGGATTTTTAAAATAATTTACAAGCTACAGTGCTTCCCCCATTCTCTGCAAACACTGATCAAACAGCACTGTTTAGAGCGGTGCCCTGCGTCTGGTTAAATTGCCTCTCAGGTAGAAAACATTTCTTCTGTAGCAATATGTCAACAACTATTCAAGGCTGTTACCAATGAAGAGGAAAGCTGATGGGAAGAGCAGTTTCAGAAGTGTTGTTATGCCCCAACAATTCCAGCCCAGCTGAGTCAGATGCAGAGAGAGACCCCTCATGCCTCTGTGTCCTCCTGATTCAGTACAAGATACACTGAATTGAGAATGGGATGAGCTCCTAAAAAAAAGCTAGGAGGTAAGGTTTCTATTAATCGCTCCTAAAGCCTTGCAATAGTGAAAATTTATTTCATTTGACTAAAAAGTTGGTGCTACCAGCATCATTCCAGCCTTTCTTCTTTTTCATATTTCTCATCTCAAACCCTGGAGCTCTGCCGACTTGCAACTCACCTGCCACAACCCTTCCATAAACACATCCCAAAAACTAATGCTGAGGCTGGACAGGTTTTTTAAGCTAAATGGTCACATAAAACTTTTGCCTAATAACTGTGGCCAGTTATAGCTGCTGTGATTTTGCTGTTGTTGTTACAACATTTTCATGACAGTGAAAGCCTAAATATAGAATCAACCCTTCAAGCATATGGAAGATTTGGTTTTGTTTATCTTGTATTGCTCACCATGCCTGCAATATATATTGGCAAAGCATTTTTGCCTGTGTGTGCTGCCTGCAACCAGAGGGCTGGCCAGGGTAGTTACTCTGGCAGAACTTTTACATCTAAATGATGCCCAAACCCCTCAGCTCCCATAATCACTTGGTGGCATCAATAGAGCTCATGTGCCTGAACTCTGTGGGTGGGTAAAACAGGAGCAGATCAGAGGCTTCTTTCCCCCACTGAATTTAGCAATTTCAAGTGGATGCTCAATATTTTTCTGCAGCATGTATAAAAGACAAACAGCACTCCTCTGCTGAAGACTAATTTTTCCAGTTTGGTCTTTCCCTTTTTTTTGCAAAGGTGGAGGCGGAAATTAGCAGGTTCATCTTTTCTGAAGTGTCTAGCCTTCAGGGTTTGTTATACCATGTGTCAGACACTCACTACAGCCCTTTCAACAGAGAGGCTCCTGTGCTCTTTTTTGCTACATCTTGTTTGTGTAATGATTTCTAGGAGTTCACTCTCCGTTTGTACTGAAGGACTGTATTCCATATTTTTTTTAGATTAATTTCAGTTGAAAGATTCATTTTTCAACAGTTTGTGATAATAAGTGTCTCTGTAATAGGTTGCTTAATAATTAATTAGAGCTGTGTAGTAATTTAAGTAGACAATATATGGAAAGTCCATTTATCTTAGAAATTCCTTTAATTTCAAAAGCCAAGAGATCGGTGAGCAGTTTGTCACAGAGCATCAAGGTGATGGGACCCGCTTTCCTTCAGTAGCACAGGCTGCATTCAGAGCAGTCAGGATACAATGAGAGATGTGCATAAAGACCCAAAAGGCTTTGGCCCCTGAAACACTCTTAGAACAAGGCCAAGCAGCCTGACCTATTGCACAGGTCCTGGAAATGCCTTTTCTCGCATGGTGTCAGTACAGATTGCTTGGCAGCATCACTTTTGTGCTCAGCTTGATGAACTCCACCTGCCACGGCGATATATAGCTGAACATCCTTTTCCCAGCTCTTCTTGCTCAGCACCCTTGACGCATAGCAGGAGAGTGTAGGCACAGCTCTCTGAACAGACGTGGGTGTCAGCTTCTCTCAATAACCATGCCACATGGCAGGAATAATCTCCTGCTTGTCTTCACATGTGAAAAGCCGATCTCCTTAGGACCTTTGCAGTATGCACACTACTGATAAAGCCCAGCTTTCACTGGCTTGAATAAATTGTGCAAGAGGCCTCTGCCTCCAGTGTCGCCTACCCACCCAGCTGCACAGGGTGAGATGGGAGACAGTTGCAGACAGTTGGAAACCTGCCTGGCGGAGAAGGACCTGGGGGTGTTGGTTGGCAGCCGGCTGAACATGAGCCAGCAGTGTGCCCAGGTAGCCAAGAAGGCCAACAGCATCCTGGCTTCTGTCAGGAATAGTGTGGCCAGCAGGAGTAGGGAAGTGATCGTGCCCCTGTACTCAGCAGTGGTGAGGCCACACCGCGAATACTGTGCTCAGTTTTGGGCCCCTCAGTACAAGAGGGACACTGAGTTGCTGGAGCGTGTCCAGAGAAGGGCAACGAAGCTGGTGAAGGGTCTGGAGAACAAATCTTTCAAGGAGCGACTGAGGGAGCTGGGGTTATTTAGTCTAGAGAAGAGGAGTCTGAGGGGAGACCTTATCACTCTCTACAACTACCTGAAAGGAGGTTGCATTGAGGTGGGTGTTGGTCTCTTCTCCCAAGTTACTAGCAATAGGATGAGAGGAAACAGCCTCAAGTTGCACCAGGGGAGGTTTAGATTGGATATTAGGAAAAATTTCTTTACTGAAAGAGTGGTCAGGCACTGGAAAGGGCTGCCCAGAGAGGTGGTGGAGTCACCATCCCTGGAGGTGTTCAAAAAACATGTAGACGTGGCACTTCAGGGCACGGTTTAGGAGACATGGTGGTGTTGGGTTGATGGTTGGACTAGAAGATCCTAGACGTCTTTTCCAACCTTTATGATTCTATGATCCTACTCAGCATGTGCAGTTTTCCCATGTCCTGTGTAGCAACCTGAAGCTGATTACCCTGTTCCAGGTCTTCCTTAACACCTTCGCCTCTCTCCCCGTTTCACTCCATTTTAGTATGGGATTTCTTGCTCTGTCCTTGAAAGCATCTGAAATCACTTATCAGAGGATGGTGCTGGAATAAGTCTTCTGACCTGGCACGTCCTATTGCAACATCATTATTGAACTTAGCAGTCAGTAAATCCTGCCTCAGTCCTGTGCTCTGCTTCTGCTGTCCGCTTGCCTGCTGTGATAATGTCTCGTCCTTTTTGTAGTTTCATCCTTCTTACAGGATGAAACTATACTTTTCCTGTAAAGCTCAGAAATCCTTCTGTCTGTCACTGCAGAAGACACTAGAATGCCACATAACAAATTGCAGTTGTTTTGTGCTATGCTAGGACCATCCTTGGCATTTCCTGAGGCATTTTTATGTCTGACTTTTAATATACTATACTGAAAGCTGCTTGAAGCAGAAAGCACGTTTGCCTTCGTTTCTCACCCTGGCACCCAACACAGCACAAGTCTTTGTAACCATGAAGGCCTATGCATGGTGGAAGCAGGATTTCTCACCTCCTTGTTTTGCAGTGTGTGGTTCTCCGTACCCCGCTCTCCCCACGGGTACTACCCAGAAGGCAGCTGTGAGCCTCAAACTTCATTCAAGGACCCCCCCTTCCTGCCTGAGGGAGATGGTATTTCCATAAAACTCTCATTTGGAAGGGGGTTATTTCTGTAGTACTTTTTAAATTTTGATGCTTTGCAAGGAGATACAGTTTCCTGAAGGGCAACGTGACCGTGGGTCCACCTTTCATCCCTATGTGCCACTGTTGAATGTTTGGAGGAGCCTCCTGCTTTTCATACCTCATCTGCAAAGAGAGCTCTGCACAGCCAAACTCAATAAGAAATATTCTCTTGGGGAAAAGGAAGTATTCTCTGGGCTTTGTGTATATTTACAGCAGGCAGATGAAATGCATAAATTAAAAGGATAGGTAGAGCCTCTGCAGAGTTTAAGCCAGCCAGGGTACTCATACACACTATGTACATTTATTAAGGATAGCTTTTTTTTTTTCCCACAAGGAGCATTACTGTTTCACATCTGACTTTCACAGTTGCGGTAAAATACACGGTGGCATTTGAGGGCAGTGGGACCGCTGTGAAACCCCTTGCTTTGAGTGGTTCCCTGGTAGGAGACCTTGGCACTGAGAGATGGTAGGGAGGAAATTCTGGAACAGACCAAAAGCTAAAAGAAAGCACAGCTAAACATCACAAGATTTAAGTGTTGTGAATAGGGAGTTTGTCTCCAAAAGAGTCAAACAGGCCTTTATCCAAAGGAGATAGGGTGGAGGTCATGGAGTTGTTTGGGGTTTTCACCCTCTTTTGCCAGCACAAAGCTACTTTCTGCCTACAGGTGCCCCCAAGAAGCACCCTGGGCTGCAGGCTGGAGGCTGATCAATAAATAAATAATGCCTGTCAATACAGTCGCTCACTCCTCACTGCAGCAGGCTGGCAAGAGTGTGCTGAGCAGCAGAGGTCCCAGCACTGGGAGCCAGCCGTGCTTCCACACACGGCCTGCGGGCGAAATGGAAACCAGACGGGAACCTCTCCAGCCCCACCGGGCTCGCCTTCCACCCGGTCTGCAATTAATTAAAACTGAAGGGGAGGTTTTGAATAACCCCTTTGTGGAACAAAATACACGCAGTCAAAACCCAGCTGACAAACACAACAAAACTGACTTCATGGTTTCTTATGAGAAAACCATTAATGGCTAGAGAAATGAAGAAACACTTTGTTCAAGTCACTGGTGTGAATGCAGCATATTCAGATTACAAAGCAGTCTTCCCCTGCTATAATAAATATCATATAGCTTTATCCACGGGTAAGCAGGTATATAAAAGCCAGGAATAACACATTAGGTTTTAAGTTAGCATACAGTACCCACTATTACATTTTCACGGAGTTCACTCACAAAGAGTCAGCGCTTCCACAGCAGTCGATGCCTCCGACGCAGCTAGCATCGACGAGGCGGTCACCCGATACCCGCTGCCACAGCTCTGGCTTGCTTTCAGCTCTTTGTCCATGCCTTCCTCTCATGTCAGCACCCAAGGGAGAGGGGGCTGCGTGCTAAAAGGTTTAATAAAGAAAGATCTCCTTTACTTCGGCGGCATGTCGCCTTCCTTTCCACAGTGGCGTACATTAGAGCATGCTGATGAACAGTGGCAGGTTGCTCAAACAGTCAGGCAGGAAGAAGTAGGGAAAAAGATCGTGTTTGGGGAAAACATTTACAGTCTCCAGACCTTAGTCAGGGTGAAGTTTAATGGCATGTGTTATGTGGCAGGTCAGAGCAAAGGCTGTAACAGGCTCTTCTCCCTGTACAGGCTGTGAAAGCAGTTTGCACTCCCTGTTTTACTGCCAGCACCCAAAGCATCTCAGAGGTATCCAAGCCTGGCTGTTTCCTACTGTGGATGTCTCTTGCAAAGGCTTTGTGTGAAAGCTGGTTAGCCACTCTCCATGACGCTTGTGAACCCACCATCCAGGGCCAACCATGAGATGGGGAGTGTTAGTCCATGAAACACAGACCCAGCAGGTCCTGGTCCAGCCTCGTGTCACATTCTCCCTTTGAGCATTAGCACCTGAAGCCCCTGAAGTCAGCAAGCATCTTCCTGTCTGCACCAACCTCTCAGCTCTGTCTGGAGGCTCCTATCCTAACCTGAAGGTGAGAGACCTGGATATGAGACTGCAAAACTCATTGACCCTTGAGGCCTCATCCAACCTGGGAACCCAAGCCCCTTGCTGGAAAAGGCAGCCACCATGCCAAATCAGCCTTTCAGGCATAAATCTGGATAATTTTTGTAATACCATTGTTAACATCCAGAAACACAGTCATTTTTAAGCTTATGTCATAGTCCTAAAATTAAATAAATTCAGATCAACAAAACGTATTTTCATTAGGTTCTCAGAAAATCAGCACAGCACCTTATTGTGTCCCTAGTTTGACAGCAGTTATAATTGACTGTCCACATTCCTCTCCATCATTCTGAAGACTTCCACACATCAAGCATGCCAGGTGGGATAACAAATAATGTTTTATTTCCAGAACATAAAAAACCTACTGCAAGACAAATGAGAAAATCCTGTTTCTACACCTTTGCCAGCCCTCAGAAACCTGAAAGATTCAATTTGCTGAGGTGTTAAGTGTGCAGATTCAACAACAGTTTCTACGCCTGTATTCCAACCTACTTAGCCACTCCATAACAAGCTCTCTTTACAGACTTATGATCTGGAGTGACAGCTAACCTTTTACAGTTGTTACCCGATAATTTCAAACATTAAGTTGGTCCTGCCTCTTCAGCTTGTCCTGTCATGTTACAAAACTAACTGTTCCCTTCAGGCCCATGAACAATGAGATGATTGTACCATCCTCTGGGTAAGCAAGATGTGCTGAAAGCAACCAGTGCCATACGCCATAAGCCTTCCAGTCACAAGAAACTGGCTCAACTTCTCACACTTGACCCACTGAGATCAGGAGACCATGTCACAACTGTCACTGGCCCTGCAGTTTGGTACTCACCTGCCCACAGGATTTTGCTGTCTTTTCTAATGCATGCACAGAGCTCTTCCCTCCACACGTGGTAAGAGGCGTCTCCTCCCTCATTTCAAATGTGTGATCCTAAAGGTAATGGTTTGTAAGCAGGCTCAGGTCAGGTCCTCCACTAGGTGTTGTAGGGACAAGGGTCTTTGTGTGGACTCCCTAGTCTCAAAACCAGCTGGGATTGCTAATATCAGCCTTGCTTGATCAACCACCTTTATATTTTCAATGCTAATCTCTCCCACCCTCTCCAACGTTTCTCTTGAGAGTCAGTTTGATCTAAAATGATGGCCTGGACAGAACAGATTGGGATCACTGTGGAGAACTGAAAGACCTAACTTCTCCCTTCCCCAAATCACTACAAAATTAGCTGGTGCACAGGCGGCCTTAGAAAGATTTCTCACTACAACCCCTTCATTACTTCAGCTATACAGAAATGCTAGAGATGAGGTCAAGGTTTTTCTTAAGATGAGATCTTAACTTGAAAAGGACCACTGAAAAGGTCATTTAGCATGGATGGTTACAGCTGCCACTTGTGCGCTAGGAGGGACTGTGGCAGGGCCATTACTCCTCTAAATATACAAGATACTTCATTGCACTGACTTGCCTCTTCAAGCACTTGCTGAAATTGCAATTAACTTAATGCACTAATTTCCTTCTATTAAGGTTTCTCTCATTTCTTCATAACTCACCACACCTCCAGTCAGAGTTCTTCTTCCTCCTGGTAACTTTGGGTCTGAGTTTCACGCTGTGACTTTCTGCTTTCTTCCATAGGATAAGCAACCCCTTCTTCCAATCCAGCTACTTCTTTAGGCTCTTCAGGAAATACTAAGGAACAGGTTGCTTCTTTGCACCCCACGTTGACCAAACCACAGGCTTTTTCTTAAATATCTGCTCTGGCAACCACAACACCACAGGAGCTGTCTCCTCCCTGGATGTGACCCCAGCTCCTTTGGGCGGATCGTTTCATCATCCTCTATTATAACCCACTGAATGCAAGGACCTACTGAGCATTTTACCTCATGCTGTAATTTATTGTACATAGTGTGAGTCAACAGGACACATGAAGCCCTGAGAAAGACCAAAGAACCTGCCACATTCACTCATGCAAAACTTTAAAAAGTTTCTGAACAGATCTTCTTCCAGCTGACCACACATTTGATGATCTTCACAAGATAAGCCAAGAGTGATATTTCTGCCTAAGGTTTCAAGTGACACCTGCACATAAAATTTCTCATCAAGCCCTCTTCAACACAAGAGAAAGGATAGCCTGTGTCTGCTCTGCTCAGACTTCACAGAGCAGAATTTCCCTTTTGCCAAGGGAGACCAGCACTGAATATTTTGCTCAAAAAAAATAGATGGGCAGATGGGGAAAAGGAGGTACAACTGGAAATTAAACCTCAAGCTTAATTATGTCCTCTAGTAATTATACACACAGTCATTTGGACTTTTGTCTATCATAGATTTGTTAAAGATAAGCTGCTTCATTAAGAAGACAATAAAAATGTCTGCTCAAAAGTAAACCTCTTTTGGGAGGGAACATTTCTTTCTACAGCTCACTCTCTCCACAAACCAGGAGAATGAAACCAGGGTGGAAAGGGAAGAATCTAATAAAAATGTGACAGGTAGAAAAAGAGGGGAGAAAAATAAAGAACTCTTTAACTGCTAAATCTATCATAAGACACATTAACCTTTGTAAAAAATTAGTAGCTTTACTCTGATCAATAATTATGCATAGGCAGCTGTTGGAGACTGACCCAGGATAAAATTTAACCTAATGCAATGATGTAACTTCATCACTTAATGAAGGAAAGTGGTGGATAAGGACTATTTTTTAATGTCACTGTTTTTAAGGTGATCAGCATAAGATGCTTTAACAAAATCACTTTAACAAAATCATAGAAAGTAAAAAGGTGATTAGAAGTTGCCAAAAATCAGGAGCTCTTCTAGACTCTCAAACACAAGAGCATTTAAAATTAGTATGAGTAGATGGGTTTGAGGCCATTGTGACAGGCAAAGGTTTAGTCAACAGCTTGTTCTTTCTCTGTGTCATGTTCTTCCTCTACTGTTATTTTTTTTAAACACAAGCCCACACATCGATTTTGTCCAAAGTACTACCAATAGCACATAAATATTGTTTACATTTCTATAAATGGAACAGTTTATTACAGCAATTTCTGTGTGATTGTTGCTCTGTACAAGAATGTTTTCAATGTCAAAGCAAGAAGGCTGCTGAAATCCTGCTTGAAACCATTTTGTATTGTCAATGGAATATAAAAAGTCCGCATTTCTTAGCATTTTAACAATTCGATAGAGTAGTGAAGCTTAATGCACAACAAAGTACAATGACTATACCCATTTGAAGCCACGCAAAAGCACGGGGTTGTTAAAGAAAGACCTCCACATTAAGAGATTAACAAGGTCATGAAAGGGTCCAACTGCCTGTGCCAGGCCACTCCTCGGGCCTGGAGGCTGTGCATCATACAAAGCATCCATCCAGGAACAGCATTCACCCACCTGACATTTCATCTTGGATTAATTTTGGATGGTTGTAACAAACGCCTCTGCAACCTCCAGCAGTCTCCAAACTGCAGTGTCAAAATTCAACTGGACAAGCACTCGAGCAATCTGGCTTTGCAGTTACCCATGCTGGGATGTGGGGACAGGACTAGGAGCCTCCAGAGGTCCCTTCCAAGCCAAATCATTCCACAATTCCATGAAAACATTGCATTTTTTTCTACTGAATCAATTAACATTTGACCCCTATTCAAAGTGAGTTTCCATTATGCTCAAATCTTTTTTTTATTATTTTTCAAATCAACCCTAGAAAATTGTCTCTTGGCCCTACCTGTAAAAAAGAGGAATACAATATTTGAAAATTATTTAGTTTAACTGAACACCTGCTGCCTTATTATAATGGAGAGAGAAGTACTGTGAATTACCTGCATCTCTAAAAATAGGAAGGGACTGAAGAAAACCCATAAGAAATCCTCTGTGTACAATTTCTGAGAAATACACTCATTATCTGGCTAGAAACGTTAGCTGTCAACTAAATGCAACTTGGGTACATACAGGAAAAAACAACTCAGAACATATTCCTCCAAGTATCTAAAGATGAAATTTTGACACCTTTGAGAGCTGAATCATATTGTGCTTCCTTTTACAAAGCTCCTATTCACTTCAGTAGCCAAGTATGCTCGGGAAGTGCATATTTAAAAAGAAAGGAACTTTTTCTAGACAGGCAAACAGCAGGATAAAATGCTATCATTTTGCAACTTGCCAGCAGAGCCGAGTGAGGTGGACTAGAGATGGTACGAACATAGAATCAAATGAAAAAGGAACAGAGAACTTGAATCTTCTGCCACCAGAAGACTATGGGGTTTTTGGTTTTGGTTTTGGTTTTTTTTTTTTTAAGAGCCCCTGCAATAGAAATACATTCCGAGATATGTTATTTTGACCACTCTTGGTAAATTAAGCACATTATACTCGTGCCCCCTGCTTAGGTGTACCTGCTCAAGCAGGGGGGTTGGACAAGATGATCTCTCGAGGTCCCTTCCAACCCCTTCCATTCTGCAATTCTATGATTTCCACTTGGGCATTACAGTAGGCTATGGGCTGGTTTCCACCTGTCCATAATCTGCTCAATATTAAATCAAATTAATCTCATACATACAAAAGCAAAGAATTAAATCTCTCCCTCAAGGTGTTAAATGTGGGGGGTTGGTTTTGGTTTTAGCACAACTAGTCTCACTGCTTCCTCACTGTTAGTATTCAGATTCCCTCTGCAATGCTGCTAAAAGCACCTCTTTCCAGCAGACACTGCCTCCCGCTTTGCCCTGGCCTGGGTGGGTGGCAGAACAGGAATCCTATTTCTGAGGTTTGTTTCTTAACTACAGATATTGTAGCAACAGGCTGCAAAAGGCTTCTGGCATGAATGCCATGGGACAGGCTGGGAACATGATAGAATATAAACAAGGGAAAAGGATCTTGTGCCTGGAAAGCCTCTGGGCTTTTCTCCTATTATCCCTCTTCCTAATGAAAGGTATTACTTCTTACCAGCATCCCTGCACCATGCCTATGGCACTGTTAGGATGACAAGATTATTTGTCACGTTGCTATCAAAGCAGGGGTGCTGGCGCCAAGCGACTCACAGAGCAGGGCTCAGCACTGTGCCTGCCCCAAGGCTGTGCTCTGAGGATGCCTGCCCCTACCCCCACGCCCCCGCTTCCTCGCTGGAAAGAGGGAGCAGAGCATGGGTTTCCTCTGCAAAACACTTGCAGGTCTCCAGATGGAGAATGCCTTCAGTCGCCCTGAGCAGCAGCTGATTAGCAGTCAGGTTTGAAATATGGTATTTTCAAGATTCAAGCAAACCTGGTTTTATAAGATGCTCAGGGAGCAGGAATGACATACGCTGTGTCAGCTGCTGCAAAGACCTTCCTCAGCAGGTTAAACCAACAGATAAATTAATATATTATTCAATGCAGTCATTCATCTACAACACCAGATAAGAAAATTAATTCATTTACAAAACTGCAGTTTACATCCCTTATAATTTTTAAAAGATGGGGGGCGTGGAGAAAATCTGGCCCTACTTATGAGACTCTATTGTCACTGTGCTACTGCCATCTAGCATTAAAACAGAAAGAAAAATCCCTTTTTACCAAATAGCAGTACAGCGAAGAGGAATCCCATGGCTCGCCGTGGGTTCAAATGCAGTCAGAGAACTCTGCCAGCTCAAGGCTGGGAACCAAGTTGGGTGACGTCCCACGTTTGCCTCCATCCGATCACCCACACCAGGAGTGGGCTCAGCAGAGAAGCAGCAGAGCAGGACAGGGTACCATGCTGCTGCAGGACAGCCAACCCCGTGCGACTGCTCTCCACTGCTACCGTCACCCTGTGAGCAATGGGAGGACTGATGTCCCCAGGGCTGCCACTGTGGCCAGACCAAAACAGGACGGCCAAGGCTCCCTGTTTCCCAGGCCAAGCCTGCTGCTCTGTCACCCCTTAAATACCCATCACATCTCAACTTTCGCTCACCCCACCATTAAGCAGCCAACCCTCTGCCAGGATCTGCACTGCGTTTCTGAAAGCAGCTGCAAAGACATCAGGTTTCTGCCATCTTTTACAGACAAATACCGTCTGGGCACTGCATGTTGCACTTACATGCGCTCCGTGCAAACTGAAACACTGAAGTACAGTGAGCTGTTTAAATCAGCAGTCCTGTAAGTAGAAAAGAGGAAGATCAGAGGGCACTGCAAGAAGACAATCTGGGATGATCTCTCGAGGTCTTCCCTCTTTCTCTGAAAGAAAAGCTGTGATCACTGAGAACTGTGATGTCTCAGTACTGAAACTCTCAAACAACACTTATCAAGCACTTGGATCAATTTTCTTCCATGTCATAAGAGGAAAAGTGGAGATGTTGCCTTTTTTTTTCTCTCAAATCACAAGGTAACCTTTTAAAAACTGGTAGAATTACTTTCATATTTCTCTTAATTTTTCAGCATTCTTTACCTCCTTAAAAAAAACAGATCTACACGAATTCTGCTAACCTGCACAAAAAAGGAACCCACCCTTCCCAGGTTCCTGCAGTGGACTCATTCCCCATTTTAAACCCACATGCACCCTTTTGGAGGTACCTGCTGTGTCTATTTTCAGGAATAATGATGAACAAAGACAGTTATTAAGATTTTGTTACTTATTCCACAAACATGGGACCAGATTCCCTTGAGGAGACAATAATCCTTCCATTGTATGTCCCACTGAGCAAATTACAACCTTGACATAAACAGGAAGATATAAAACCATCTCATATATGGAATGAGATCTTTCTGGTCCCATGTTTGTGGGATAAAGCAACCAATCTATTTCATCTCATCTCATGTAAGCTGGAAATCTTGATGGCAGAGCCTTCAATGGAGGGAGATAAATCTTAGCAGGTGAACCTTCCCATCCTGAAGTCAGTGTCTAAAATAGCTGGGATTAATAACTTTCTGGAAGTTCCTGGCTCTCTCCATTGGCTAGTGAGGGGGTTTCAGGTGAGGCATCATAGTAAACAACAGCCTTTTGTTGCAGCAGCACAGTCTTATTCAAGACACTACCAAAACACCCGTTTACTGCAGAGACTAGAGGGTTTCACCCAGTGTTGCCAGGGAAGCCGTGGGGTTTTGTCACAGCCGGTCCTCAAGGAGGGTTGGGTGGCCGCACTTCTGCAGGAAATCCTGCAGGGCTCCAGCTGAGTCAATGAGTTGCTCATCAAGGGGTTCCCCTGTAACCTGATGACCAAAGAGGCACATTCCTCATCCTTTTATGGGTATAATCTGCACTTCCCATCTCACTCTCCTCAGGCCTTCTTTTCTAGGCAGGCTGTGTGGTGCTCACACCACCCACGAGCTTAGCGGCAGCACTGTCTTTCAGTGTGCAGGGAAGAGAGAGAAATGCCAACCAGAAGAGTTCCTCCATGGCTGGGTAGAGATGCTGATGGAAGAAAAGCAAGAGGAGTACAAGAAAAGCTTGCTCCATTCAAACAGCCTGCACTTGCTGCCTTTTTCAGGTGTACAGGGATAGGGTTGCAATTAGATCAGAAGATCCATACAGGAATCCCTATTTCTTCTGGAAAGCAGACACCTCCCTCCAGTAAGGCAGTGGGAAAATTCCAGCAGGAGTAGGATCACAGGTGGGATATTCCAGGTGCCTGAGCTCAGATGGCTCTTTCAGCTGCTTTGCAGAAGCTTATGCTTTGTATTGAGGGAAAAAATGTAAAAAAAAATATGACATATTCAAACAGGAACACCTGTTTCCCACTGGACCACAAAATCCCCAGGGCCATTCTTGTCACAGAAGCTGTAGCTTATTAGCAGGGACAGCCAGCCTTGCAAAGAGCATTTGAAAACACATTAGCAGATGTAACAGCAGGCTGCTAAGATATTTAAAACACACATCCAGAAAGGTGCTGGTTATTTGAGATTGTTCATAGAGAAAAAAAACAAACAAACAAACAAAAAAACCTTCGCTCCCGAAGCCCGTGAGTTACACTGAACAAGCCAAACACCATCCTCTGCCTCCTCCAGGTGCACCACGCCACACTCTGTGGGGAAACCAAAACATGCAGCACACCGCAGTGTGCAGGGAAGCCCAAACCAATGCATTCAGTCGTGCAGTATGTGTGCAGAGACAGGTAAAAAGAAGAAACAAAAACACCTCCCAGTTCAACCAGAAAGCAACTGGTACCAGCACCTATCCTGAACCTCCTCTGTTTTGTTTTTTTTTTCTTGTTTGTTTGTTTGCTTTTTAATGAAGGGTGTTGCAGGCATGTCAGCAGAGCTTGGACTGCACCACAACCAAAGCAGCAGCACCTTGGAGGGATTTCACCACAGCAATCGTCAAACCTGGAGGGGAAGGGCCCCTCCCCAGTGCTGGCACTGGGGGACCCACTTCCCCAGCTTGCCTCTGGCAGTTTAGTCCCTCACGCACTGCAATGTACATGGGGCTTCTGCGAGGCTGGTGGGAAAGGTGACCCACCTCTATCTCCTCTGGAAATCCTGCCCAGGCTGACCTCTCCCAGCCCATGGGACACACCCCCAGTGCAGGGTCCACATAGGCAGCCCTTATCCCTCCTCAGCCTAAACTCCCAGAGCTCCTCAACCCACGTCATGGTGGGGTTTCCCACTGCCTTGCCCCCACAATAATGGGGTTTCCCCTGGCACACCTCCAGCTGGCTCTGCTGCCCTCTCTCCACCACCCAGGTCTCCTCCCCAGTGACCCCACAGAGCCCATCCAGCCCCCTCACTGTGGCTGTAACCCCTGGGGCTTCTGCAAAGCCTTGTTAAGGAAATCACAAAGTAGCACAGACCCTTTCCTGGGGTGCCCCAGCATCAGTCCCACCTTGCTGGGATACAGCGCCTGCCTTGGATGCTGAAAATTCCTGTGGTTCAACAGCCTGTGGAGGCACTGACCTGCCAACAAGCAGTGCCAGTCACTCACCTTGCAGAGGAAAACCCTGAAAATGCCACCTCTTAGGGCATTAACCTAGGCAGTAAATGAAATATTCAGGGAAATGTTTTTTTAAAATACTATGAATTTTGAGGAATGACACTACTGTAGAATCCTGGTCCCACTTGCCTGCCAGGTATATTTTAATCTTGAAATCATACTATCCTTTGGGGGATCGCTCATTCCCAGGAAGATTGTCCTTAAAGGAGAGAAATGTGCAGTGAGAGAAACCAGACCCAGACTGAGACCCACCCTTAGAGGAACAGCATACACAGCACTTTATCAGCCTTTAAAAGCAACACATGTTTGAGAGAAACAAAAAATAAGACACTTTTGTTTGTTTGTTTGTT
>VZTV01092762.1:15650-30139 GCA_013400875.1 Anhinga rufa | reverse complement strand
ATTTTTATTTTTTTAATTTTGAATTAATATTATTTTTTGAGTATGATTGCCAGTCTAGCTTATCTTAGCTGCCTTCATCATGCCATAAAGTTGCGCTCTGGTAAGCCTGCCCCTTTTCATGTCCCTGACTTTTGATCAGGGAGACTTGGCTATGCTGAACAGTCATTATTCTGCAAGGTAACCAGCATAGGTTCCTGTTGGATTGTCATGTTGTCCGCAGAAACAAAGTCCTCTTTACCAGAGACTAAGCATGGAGAAAGTGCATCCAGCTCTGGGGTTTACTGGTGGACAGTTGCTGGTGGCAGGGCTCTGTCAGCCAGAAGCATCATTTGTTCTTGCTCTTGGCATGAATGTATAGCACTTGTTGCCCAGAAGAGCCCATAACCATAAGCCCACCTCAAACACACCCAAAAAAACCTCCCCAAGAGGGCAAAACCACAGGAAAATGAGAAAAAAAAAAATAAAAATGAATACCCGAGGACATAGAAATATACTCAAAAGAGCAAAATGTAAATTGGTTCTGTAGAATGAGTGAGTATCTTGCTGTTGCTGCAGCTGAAGCTCTTTGTGAGAAGGTGTGATGTTGGCATAGCTCTGGTGGGGAGCTTGTGCATATCACAGATGGAGAGGGCAAGAGACTCTGGAGCAGGTGTGGGACAACAGGTCAAGGCTCTCACCAGTAATCTTCTGGTCTCTGGTGTCCCATAGAGACTCCTGATGGCCATGAGACTGTCTTTTCCAAAGAGGAATATGCCCTGGTAGCACGACCTCCAGTTTGTAGTAAAAATAACTATTACTTACTTCACAGGCCCACAGAAAAGCATCTGCCTGGACAGCAGGAGACCAGCAGATCACAAGTATGAAAGTGAATCTGCCAACTTCTATGCAGAACATCTATCAGTGAAATTAGGCTGCCCCATCTTCGCATGTCCCTAGAAAATCTTTGGATTATCTTGATTTTTATCTGCACAGGGAAGATAAAATGGTCTAAATCTTAATGATTCGTGGGATGGGGCTGCTTCTCGGTTTCAATAAATACATTAGTCTCTTTGTCAGTGAGGAGTAAAGAGCTGTTTTGAATTCATGGTGCATTTTTAAAGTTTCTTTCAAAGATTACTTTTTTTTTTCCTCTCCTCTTATGTATCTCAGAAGAAACCAGACTGCCAAACTGCTCCAGGAATCTCTTCTGAGATAGAGACATCCATCTCTGTGTACGGTCTGTACTTGTGAAGCGGAGCACAAAGCCCTTTTTCCATTTAATCCATATTAATTATCTCTCTACAGCTCCTCTATAGTTTCCACTCAGCCCAGGCGCCAAAACATGTATGGCTGCATCTTGGCCAAACTGGAGCCTTTCACTGCACACCTGGTAAATCAACACTCTAAAAATAAAAATAAATAAAAAGGTTTACTGCTGAAGAATTCAGGCTTTCCATGCTTGAAAACTGAATGCCTTGGGACTGTGGACTAAGGCAGATATTTTTAGTGCCATCAATATCTCCTGGAGTTGATATCTCCCAAGACAGATGGTTGTTTCCCACAGAACGTTGTCAAATGTTTGCTCAGCCAAGATCAATTTTGTTCCAAGTCCTTTCCCACCTTCTGGTGAAATATCTTTCACTTGCCAGACAAAAAATTAAAGAAACAGCATGAAACTGTGTCACTCTAGAGAGTTCTTATTCCCATCGCTCCCCTCTGTCCTTTGGCCATGTGACTGACGTTGCTTTTGGTGCCCATGGAAGAATGGATGCACTCGCAATGGAAGCGCGATGCCAAAAAACGAGGGCTCAGGTCTCCTGTCAGAGGCTGATTTCCTCTGAGACCTTCGACAAGTCACTTCTCAGCGTGTCAAAGGGCCTTGCTGCGACACTTTGTTGGATGTCCTAAAACTAAAGAAATCTCGAGCTCTTATCCTGAGTACCTTGAATTGATCTCTTAAGAAAATGAGGTGGAAGGTGGAAGGAGGAACAGAGGTGGTGCTGAGGAGGAGGTGCTGGGAGGAGGCACAGAGAGGCTGAGTTGTGTCCTTTGCTCAGCAACAACTGCAGCATTTCTTTTAATTACAAGCCCACATGAGTCTGGAGACATGGAGCCATTCGTGGTGTCTGGCAGCACACTGGACTGGGTGGATTTTCAGCCGAAGTTACGGGGTGGGCAAAGGACTTTTTAAAGAGCGGTATGGAATGTATTTCCAGTGGTGCCCTATTTGTAAAACTGGCACCATAAAAAAAAAAAAGTTTAATTTCTTTTCCTCGCTGGTTGCTATTTTTAGCAGAGCCTGACTTGTCACAGTGTAAGGGACACAGAGCTGGTACTTTCCAAAGTACAAACTCCCTTGTAATGCCTAATGGTTAAAAGCGAGAAATTACATCAGCCAGTGTCGGTAGCAGTTTCTGAAATCTTATGATGATACCTTCCTGTTACACTTTTGCTTGTTGTTGTGGCTGTTTAGGCTGAAAATTGTTAATATATGGTGTTTTTTCTGGCTAGGGCATTGGCAGTCCAGGATCAGTAGAGTATGCCTTGTCTTTATTACTTCCTACATAGTAGTAATTCTGATGCAGTTTTGGAATTCTGAATCCTTTTGAAAATGTTACAAAATCAAATTCTTTCTTCTGCACGTTGAAAGGTAAACAGGATCATCCAGAATATTCTTTCCGTGTTGCACCATAATCTTTTCTGTTGTGGTTTCAAAGGCAGGTGAGGCTCTCACTGGAAGGGAAATCAGTGCTACAATGCCCAAAAATATTTTTCATCCTTATTTTAGTTGTGAGACTGATCTATTCTCACCAGCCTGACTTAAGCAACCCTATATCCTCAGACTGCTTTTGTGGAAGAGGATTTTGGGTGGACTAAACCAGCTAGTCTTGCTGTTGTACTTCTTGTTTGGGATTTGCTGGGGATTCATTAATATTTCAGTCCTACATTTTCTTAAGGATTACAGATTGCTAATCCTTAACTCATGTAGGAGACCTTTACAGCCTCTTCCTGCTAAATGAGCATCTTTGCCATTTTCAAAATACTCTGTATATAAAAGCA
This sequence comes from Anhinga rufa, assembly GCA_013400875.1. NCBI lineage: Eukaryota > Metazoa > Chordata > Aves > Suliformes > Anhingidae > Anhinga > Anhinga rufa. The sequence continues at coordinate 27,100 of VZTV01092762.1, read as the reverse complement.
TATATTACATATATGCCCAATTTATTACTAAATTGTTAACCTGCAGACATTGCTTGCTGTTACCTAGCAAAGTCACGTGCAAGTCTATGTGTAAAGCCTTTTCATATTGGGAATCTAATTGCCCATATGGATTTTCTTATGGAAAGCTATCAATGGAAGCAAGGTTTGCAGCGTCATATTGGCTCCTGGGAGAGACTAGATGTGATGGTAATCAATCATTTGGGCTGCAGGTGGGTTTGGGACAATACCATCCCTAACCTCCTTTAAGAGGCATATTCATACAAACAGAAATGAAGGAAATGCAAGAATTCCATCTACAGAAACCAGAGAGAGGAAAACCACACACATACACAAACTGGGGGGAGGGGGGAGGCTGATGGTGGTTAATAATTAAGCCTTATTTTATTTCTGTGTTCCTACTTAGTGGTCGGCTTCCCTCTTGCTCTGTTTGGGAGCTTTCTGCGTTGCTTTGAGCTGTAAGGAGAAAAAGCTCTTTCTTGCTCCTTAAAAGTATTCACGTACAAAGGCCAAACTCCTACTCTTACATCTTTGCTCTGGAGTTCATCTCCCAGATACATTAATTCACGGAACAGAGGTAGAACATCGTCATCATTAAGATCCAAATCAAGCTGCCTCTCCTGTAAAGGATCCCCCTGCCTGAAGCAAAACAGAACTGTTAATGCATTTTTTATAAACAATGCCGTTAAAGATGCATGAAAGATGTGTTGTAAATATTAAAGCAGAACTAACACTTTTTTTTTTCTTACTCCATAAAACATAGCACAAAAGTCTCCAGGTCAAATTCCTTTTCATGCAAATTAAGACAGACCCTTTGATTTCACGAGTTTTGCCCATTTCCTTTACTACAGCATTACAGTTTCTGCAAGAACTCTGAAACAGCCCTGTTAGGGTCTTCGCAAATATGGCAAATTCAATTATGGAACTATGCAGGAGTCAAGTTATAAAAACATTGAATGTGACCTGAGCAATTACAGGGAACATTAATGAATATTTAAAGAGATTTTGTAGTCTCCTAAATCTGCTCCCTGATGAAGGCTGTGGCAGGTTTAACACGTAGTGTGACGCTTTACTTGCCCATCCCTTGTAAGCGATGCTGGCCAAAGGCTGGGTGCAGGCTCTGCGTTACAGTTATCTCCCAGCCGCGTTGCCTGCTAGGCTGTTATTCCACCTAGTGGCTGCAGCACGCCTGCTCTCCCTTCTCACAAGATGCATTTTTTCCATGGTATTGGTGAAATAAGTCGAAGTTTGACATATTACTTCAGTTAGCAGAGAATATGCCTTCAAGTTGCTTAGTCAGATGGTCAAATGTGTGCCCTGGCCTTAACTGCGTTACACCAGGGTCAGGTTTCACACTCAGATGGGTATTTACATCCTCTAAATTTATACATCAAATATAGATGCCTGTCTAATACAGTTAGCTTTCTAATGTAAGTACTCTGTATCACTCTTCCTACTTAGGTTCATATCTGGCCCCTAAACTGGGCACATTGAGATAGTGTGAATAAGCCCCTTCCTGTCCCTGCTTGTGGGACCAGCTCAGGTTCCCCAAAATCCCTAATGGCAGTCACAGGAGTGAATTTCATCTTCTCTGCTGTTCATACACAGATGTCCATAATACACCTACACGCTGTCCATCCACTTCACCATCAGCCCAACTCTGGTGTGACCAAAGCCAAACGTAAAAATGCCGTTGCCCTCCAAAGAAGCAGGGTTCAGGCCAAAATTTTGAGTTTAATGGAAATGTTTTATTAAAATAAGGTGCTTTTGAAAGAAAATTCTACTCCTAATCACTTCAAACCACATGAGAAAAATCCATTGAAACATATTTTGATGACAATAACAAAAAGGAGGACTTGCCAAAGCACTGCAAGAAACTTCCTACAACTGGACAGGAAAATCATTCACGGTGAGCCTTCAAGATGGAATTCACCCGTGAAATCCTTTATTGCTTCCTTCCAACCTTGCTCTTCACCCCTCTATTTCTGTGCCACATTTTGCTCTGTTACAACTGTCCAAAAGTTGCTTTATTGTCAAAAGAAGTGGGATCTCTCCCCTCTTAATTCTTTTAAGTCCCTGCAGTCCTTAAATGCATGCATGACTCGCATTGACCGGATGGTCCAAATCTTTAGGTTGGCTTCTGTATCCAAAAGAACCTCTTGATTCCTTTCGTGATCTTTTTCCCCTTCTTTTGATGTCAGTCTTGCTTGTGACACTAAGGAACGCAAGGGTGAAGGCAGCTGAAGTGCCCAGCATGTCCCTGAAGGGTGTCCGCTTCTCTCTGCTGAGCAGAGCTTTAATAGGGAAGGTCACCCTAGTAAATTAATGATGAATCTTTACCTTTTTATAAAGAATAAATGCCTCTTCTTCAAAATTCAGAACTAAAAGAATTGTTTTCGTGTGTATCGAAAAAAACCCAAACAAATTTGCATTGGTGGAAGACAAAAAACATTGTCCTGACCATCATTTTTCCTAAATAAGTCTCAGTGTTTAATTTCTTTTTCGTTGAACAAAACATAAGGAGTTGCTTCAGCCTACTGATGTTTACTTAAGTGAAAGCATTCCCACCTGTGCTGTCCATCCTGTGTACTGGAAGACTATTTTCCCTAGAAAAGGGAAAAAAGGCACAAAAAGCTTGAAACATACTTTGGTTTTCTTTTTCCCTACTGTATTTTTTATATATAATTTGGTGATGAAATGCATTTACCATCAATACCATACTTGATTTAACAGTTGGCTTCGTCATGCAGAAAACCTATAGCTCCTTTCTCCATGAGCTGCTTGCTGCGTGCAGCCTCGGAAGCTGTTTCCCTAGGCTCCTAATTAGCTGCCTTCCCAAGCTGTCTTTTCAAACCGGATCAGATATCCATGATTCCCTTCATATGTCTCCCTGCTGCCTGCTACACTTGAATTTACATTTCCAGCAGTATCCTTTACAAGTGGTCTGCCTGCCTGGTTATACCATGGAAAGATCTGCCAGGCTGATGAACCCATCGTGGGGTTCAGGTGCCAAAGCCTCTGCAACCTCCCACCGCTGCAACCTTTTGTCTCCAGTTTTCCTAGGGCTGTGGGATCCTCATGCAGTTGGTGGATGAGAGGGATTTCCCATGGCACGATGGTACCTGGTTGCAGTGGTGGGGCCAGAGCAGAGCTGAGTGTGCTGTTGGCTTCCCCACTGGGCTGCAGGTCAGTGGCAGGGCACAGGCATCCCTAGGCAAAAAATTAAAGGAAATAATTTCTCAAATTTCTTCTACTGTATTTCATAATTTTTGTTATTTAAGTCTTGTGGGCAACCACTCACTGTGTAAAACTTATTTCTAGACAAATTCTGGTAATGAGCTCCCACTTAGCTGATGATCAGCTTCTAAAAGTAATTGCTCTGGAATTAATGATGCGGGGTGGGTTTTTTGTTTAATCGCACTATCTGTATACTTAGGTACACCAGATTTATCAGATCAACTCTTAACATGATCATTTGCTGCCTCCCAATAATGCTTCAGCCTGAGATCATAATCCTCAGACTAAAAGTAAAGCATCGCCTTAAACCTGAAGCAAAGAGCAGCTTCATGCCCGTTGTAGTTGATACTACCTGTGTCATAGCATATTTGGCCCTGTATTTTGAAACGTGAACTCTTAAATGTACCTGAAATGCAAAGAAACAGGCAGGAGGAGTAACTTTCCTCCCTTTGCTCAGCCTGGAAGGCAGAGGGGAATTTCTCTTTGCACTCATGAGTTTCCTGTGCTGTAAAGAGTTCATTGTTCTAGTTTCTCTCTAATAATAACTGGATTATAAAAAGGTTTTTTTGGTGCTTCTAGTGTGCTTTCTTTAAGGAAAAAGAATCTGTAGGCTGATCCACTTTCAAGTTCAAGCCAACACAGAGTCCAGGCACAGGAGTCAAACACGTTCATAACGAAGCTATCTGCATTTTCATTAACAGACAAGAAACCCATTACAGTTCTGAAGCACTCTGCTTTCATCTTTTTGCGTAGACCACATAGCCGGAGATAACTAGGGAGAAGCCTGAGAAAAGCAGCAATTACAGTTAATCAATAATCCTCAAATGACAGCAATTAAAATTCTGAAAAAAAATATTAAAAAGAAAGCAGCCAAGGTAATGGCAAATCATCCATCAACCATTCAGAGCATTTTTGCAGATCTCAACTTGAAGAAAGGAGGAGTTTTTAATTAAATCATCATCTGAGGACACCATTGATCCTTCATGTTAGACAATTTAGAATGCAAGAAACAGCTTTGAATGGCCATAATCATAAAAGATGTGTTCGTTTCCCCCAAAATGAGCCCCTTGCTTGGCTATGTAAAAAAGATGATTCTGCTGAAACTCTGCTCTCTGCTTTTAAATGATCTAATTTCCATCTCCTTAGCTGAGTTAAGTTAGTGCAGTATCATATCTATTTGTTTCCAGATAAAGACATTCATAGATAGCATTTTTCTGTATAACGTTTTCCCCTGCCCCAAGAAGATAAAACCAGCAAATTATGGTTCAGCGGGGCTCATGTTTCCATGGCACGAGGAACTTGAGCAGCTTGACTTAGGAAGTGCTTTTCCTCAGCTCCAACCAGGGTACAAATTTCACTTTTAGTGGTTCTTAACAGCCTTTTGGAGGCTCAGCCCTGGGGGTCCCCCTGTCACCACATGTCTTCAAGGGGCAGCATAGGTGGATGCATCCTTAGAGAGGTCACCTACTGTTTTCAGAAGGGATGGCTGGTTTGGGGTGTCACCTTTCAAGGCTGCACAAGTGTCTGCTCCCACTCACTGATGATAGGAGGGCCTCCCAAATCACCCAGCAGCTGGCCAAGGCTGCGGAGAGGTGGAGCTGGGGATGGACTCAGGGCTGCCCAACCTGCCTCCTTAGGAGACTCAAGTGGTCTCAGGTGGTGGGTTTGGGTGCCTGCAGGTTTTTCCCTGGGTGGGAAGAGTGTAATATCTCAGCAGAGTCTGGAAACCCACCCATGTTGCAGGGAGGAAGCCCCAAGGGGGTAAGCTTTTCGGTGTTTTTTATTGTGTGGTTGTTTGGAGGAGTGTTAGCATCTTTCCCTTTGTGGTAGTAGAGCTGATGGTTTATTGGATTGGAGAGTATTAGCTGCTGTGTCTGGGGGGGCCTGAGATAGCTGGAGTGGTTTGCTAGGAAATATGAGTGTAACCTCCTGTGCGTTAAAACCAGAGGGGCTCAGCTCTGACAGGACCTTGCATAATGGAAAATGTTGTGGTGGTGATGTTCATGTCAGGCTTAGTGCTGGAGTTACGCTGCAGGAGGCTGCTGCAAGCTGCAGGGTTGGCTCAGGTGGAGGACTGGGATCTCTGTCCCCTCAAATCCCCTCGGAGGCAGAGAGTGTGTTAGAGGTCTTTCCTCTTCTTTATAAAACATCTACAGTTGTATTGAAGCTGGTGAGACTGCTCATGGGAGAGATATTAAGTATTCATGTAAGCATTTGCAAGGTGAGCCATTTGACCTTTCTCTGCCTGATTTCCCTGCCCAGCTGTACAGTGGAGCAGTTAACATGACCCGCTTGTGTCAGAAGGGAAAGATATTTGCAGTATATATCTCTAGCTGACTTGGGACATAAAAGGTAGGTACCTTTTGGGACACATATACCTCTTTTTCTTGTAATCTGTACCTATATTAGATGCCTGGTGCAGCCTGAAGGAGAAATTATGCATTGCCCCATCTGTCCCCTTTCTTCCCCAGTGACTTAAAGTCGCAGCTCCCAAGCTTTGATTAGGGAGCTGGCCCTGCTGTCAGGGGACAGGCAGGGATTACAAACCATGCACCTACCTTTGCTTTCTTTGTCCAGCTGCTAAATAGCTCCAGTATCTCCTCCTGCAGTATCCCTTGTGCTCAGGGCTTGAGCTGTGGAGCTACCCCAAGGTGCAGCCTTCATACCAAAATCAGCACACCTGAAACTCTCATTTGACCAGCCCAAAAGCTTTACATTCGATATATGCACTAGGATGGGTCCACGCACTGCTTGGCTGTTCATTGTGTACCCCTTTAAGGGAAAACCTGTGAATAACTTCTTTGTCTGAAAGAATAAGATGCATTATTATCCAGCTGAGAGAGGCGAGAGTGTTACTTAAGGTAAGTTTAGTCCTGTTTTTCTGTAGCGTGTTGTGCCACTCCAGTGGAGGGCATCTGCCTCAGCTCTGTGACAACAGAACAAACTAAACCTCCTGGTGCAATGGTGGTTATTTAGTAAGGATTGATAAAAAGGCATCATCTTGCCTCAGAGTGATAGCCCTGTAATGGATATCGCATCTTGGCCAGTGCTTAGTCTCCTGCAAGATATTTGAGCTAGGAAAGGTTCTGTAATAAGGCAGGCTGGCTGGTGAGGCGGGGGGGGGGTGCTGAAGAGCAGCATTCACCACTGTGCAGCTCATGCCCTTTAAAGAAAAACCCCCTCATCCTTCCTCGAGTATCCAGCGCTGCTGACGTACAAATTATGAAGCATTTGTTTGTACTGCTCTGCCTCTTGCATTGCCAGAGCACACAGCTCTTGGCATTGACAGCTTGCTTCTGTCCAAAACACTAAACTTTAATCTAATTAGATGAGCTTTTCTTCACTTTGAGCTGTATCTGCCTAAAGTCCTATCAAATTTTGCTTCTGGCTGCCTCGGGGCTTTTCCAAGGCTGATGAGAAGTGAAGAGCAGGATCCAAGTGACGTTAAGTCCTGTATTGTGCTTGTAGGCAAGAAAATGTCTTCTCTGGAGACGGTGACCAGCAGTACTTCAGAAAAAGACAGAAGATGATCTCTCTCTTTTTTTTTTTCTTCAAGGTTTCTGTTGGAGCCTCTCTAGTAATCAACCACTAACATTCCCCTGGGCTCTTTGATGTTCTCTGATTCCTGTATGTTTGCAGGAAGGAGAAACTGAGCCACTTACAAAGATACACTTATAAAAAGAGTTACCTCTCTGTGACAGCTGATGTCCTCGTTATCTGAGCTAAGTCAGACTAGCAACTAGAGGATAATTTTCTTTCTCCAATTTTTGACCAAAAAGGTGGTGCCAATGTCTACATCCTGAAGAAGTAAAAAGAGCAACCGGTTCTGGTTGGCTCTGACATCCCAAAACATGTAAGCACATCTTTAGCCTTAAAGAAACAGAATAAAATTCCTGAGATTTTGGGTTTAAAATAAGCTTAAGTGATTTGCTTGATTATGAATCGCTAATAGCAGTGAAGTAGGAAGGATGTGTGAGGGCTAACTGTAACACATCCATGAAATTGGCCTTGTTGGAGGAGTTGAGTTTGGACTAAAATCTTGGAGGCAGAGGTTGTATGCAAGGATGGATCCCAAACAGAGGTAAATAAAGCCAAGAAAGCTCTGCTCTGCAAGTCTGGTCCAGGAGATCTCTCGCGCTAACATCTTTTTGGAGTCCTTTAAATGCCAGACCCTTAGGCCCTGAAACAGCTAACTGGAGAAAAGCAATAGAAAACCCAGGGACTGTCAACTGCTGCAGGATGCAGAGTGTGTATGTGCATTTAGGACGTAGTCTTGCTGATATAAAATTGAAATGTGGGGGTTTTGTGGCTTTTAATTTAGCACTGAACAGATGTGGAACTGTTGAAAGTAAAATGCCCATTAAAATTACGCTATATCTCTTGATTCACCAGAACAAGATTACTTTCCTTCCAGAGTGCTTGCTTCAGAAACACACCCAAGGAAGCAAAGTCACTGTAATAACCAGACTATAGCAAAGGAGCTCACACTTGTTTCCTCAGTGCAGGCAAAACAGCATTACAAGACCTGCCTCGTGTCTCTGCATTCCTTCCCTTGCAGCAGGACAGAGTCAGGCTGCTGAGGAGCTGCTAAATCTATACGTAGCTGCTTCTTCAGTTCATCCTTCCCTCCCCTGGGGGGAAAAGGGGCATTTGGCTTAAAGATCATCCAGGGTCTCCAGCTTGAATCCCCTTCAGAGGGAGAGCAACTCTCAGCATATATAAATCTCTCCCTGCTTGCGCACACTGGCATTTGCTGCTCCAATGTGCTGGCCTGGCTGCCCGCTGGTTTCTCCAGAGAAGCTCACAAAGGCCCAAAAGTCATCAAAAGAATGATGACTCTTTCCACTGCATGTGGGGTTGGTTTTTATCGTCTCTGGATGAAGCCTGCAGTACGCTCTCAAAACACCATCAGCGATGCTCCTGGGTTTCTCCTCCTGCTTTCTGCTTCAGTGCAAAGGTTAAAGCAGTGCTAGTTTTGCTTGTAACAGGTTTAAAAAGGAGCAAAACTCGGAGATCCTTGCCAGCAAGCTTTGCTTTCCCACCCAGCAGGGATGAGCCGTGTGGCAAATTGTTTGTTAAATTGAATCTCGCGTTCTGCGCTCCAGCAGAAGCAAAACAAGAGGTGCCACAATTACAACTTCATTCCCTGATTACCTGCCTCAGCGTGGCAGCAATAAGCATTCACAATTTGTTGCTGCACGGCCAATTCATCTTTAAACTGAAGCAGCATCTTAATTGTATCCACTAATAGTCAGCTTCAATCAAGAATCACTGTGAGTCGCTCTAGCTAGACTAGCACTTGCATTTGCTGGTTAAGGGACTCAAATGAGATCATTGTGGTTTTATTTATGTATACGATCAACAAGGGGAGGGGGCACTGGCAGCCCTATAAACTCTGGGGCATCTTTATCACTTGGTATTAAGCTGGGGAGACAGGACAGCTGGGATTTATGGGTTGGTGTGTGCGGCTCCTTTTTATGGCTTTTGCATGATTTAGGCAGAGCTGGGCTTGTGGATGGCAAAACTGATTGGGGGTGGGTCTTGGGTTTTAATTTTGCGGTTCCTGTTGATGACAATAGTCATCAATTTCAAGGTGTTTTGTGGTGGGGCTTCAGCTTTCAATAACTGGTGTAGAGAATGCAAATGTCAGCAAGCAGAGTAAGAGCAAACCCTTTTTCCAAGGCAAACATTTGGGCGTCAGAGTCTGCAAAAATTGCCTGATGGATGTTAAACCTCTTCCCATTTTGTGGCAGACTGAGATTAAACCTGCAGACTCACGGGTTCAGCAGCTGAGCACAGAATTGAACAATTTCCCCTTCTTGCAAGTCCCGGGCACTTTTCTGTCTCATGAGCAGCACTGGATCTCTTGGGGAGCAGCTGCCCACAGGGCAGCATGCACAGGGCCCGAGCTGGGGACCCATGAGGGTGATGTGGTGGAAGAAGGAGGACAGGGCCAGCGGAGCCCGTAAGGATGAGGCGAGACTTCAGCAAGGGCTTCCCTGACCTAGAGAGGGACAAAGCATCCCTCCTGTACCTGCTTTTCCACCCCATTAAATCACATCGCAGATCGATAGCAGACAAATTACTCTGGTGGCTAGTGGCTAGTTTATGAGATTTTTCTTTATTACCACTTCTCCCTCCATGGTAGCACTTGAGCTGAAGGGTAAGACTAATTTAATTTCTTTGCTGAACAATAATTACCTGGGTATGTAAACCCTGCTGCCAGACGTATGTCTCCAATTGCACCAGAGTAAAAAGCATGGCTTTTTGGTTAAGCTTTTCCTACCAGAGCACTTCAGCTCCCCTTGCAAACTCCTAACTGTAAGTACAGTTCAAAGGCTTCAAAAATTACTATAGCGGCGAAGAACCTAACACAGGAATTAAAGACAGGGTTTGCTGGAGGGGATGCATCAGTGACTCTAAAAACTGCTGTATGATGCTGTAAGGCATAGAAGAAAATGGCAAGCGCTGGGGGGATGCGGCAAGCTGTTTGGCAGCAGGAGGCAGGCAAAACTCTGCTTCTAATTTCAGTAGAAACCTTGACACCCCTTCATGTCACAAATAAGGTTTTGAGACCTACTGAAGGGTGTTTTTCTTGCTTCTCGGCACACTGGAAGCCTTGCCCTAGCTGCTCTGTTGACCTCTGGAAGCAGAAAAGAATAACATTTCCGTACCACCCTGAAGACTCAGGACAAGCTGCTTTGCTTTAACTCGGGTGTGCGAATACTGGCGTGCACTGCACGGCCTCTCCCCGGCTGGGGGTTCCTGCTGTAGGTCTTGCACAGCTGGAAAGTCAAAAGCACTTCCACCAAATAAATAAAGCTGCTCTGCGATTTCCTCCTTCCTCTGTCTGCCAGCACCTACCGAGGACAGATGATGTTTAATAGCTCTGTTCTCTGCTGTTGACTTCACTCGTCCTTTTTGTGTGTTTGTATTTGCGTGCACTCCACTTTTGGTGTAGGAACCTCTTTCCCTTGCTTCCGTATGCGTTGCCCCTTGCAGCTCTGCTTCCTTAGCACTGAGCAGCTGTATCCTCCCTCTCTGCTTGTCTTTCTTTTCCCTGTACTCTGAATTACTTCAGAGAGCACCCACCTTCCTACTCTTTCTGATCTGCCCATGGCCACAGACGTTCAGCCTGTGATTCTTGCTCCTTGTCACCTCCAGACTTGTCTCCTGTTGTCTCCTATGCCTAAACCCCAGCCATTTCTCAATGTGTTAGTGAGAACTGCCATGCCCCAAGCCAATGAAATATAATAATAGAGAGGTTTTCCATTGGGTGATTGCAAATACTAATATTGGCACAGATCCTGATCTTCTTCCACCCCACCCCAATGGCAGTGTCACTGAGTACCCTGAGGTGGTATCAGTGGCTTTTCCAGTCTTAGGGCGTCATTTAGGCCCTGACTTAACAAAGCACCTCGTTAAAGTTGATCAGAAGAGTAAATCAATCCCTTCAGCAATTGCACTTCAGGGTGGGAGCCTGCACAGTGCTGCCTTGGGAAAGTCAGGAGCCAGGACTGCTGAGCTACCACCCTGCGTAGGGTACAGCAGCATGGCTCGTCCTTCCCTGCTCGGAGGCAGCACCCAGCAGTTCAGGGATCCAGCCTGGCAGGGGCTGCAATAGTCCTCCCACCGCTATCAGACCCCTTGCACTGGCCTGAGTGGATTTATGTGCGTTGGCAGCATCCATGGGTTTGCAGACTTGGGGCTGAGGTTCAGCTGTTCAAAGCAGACTAGATGAAGGCACAATGATATGTGAAAGGCAAAAGAATTCAGTCGCCTTATTTGCATGTTTCTGATGCCAGACACACCAATAAACAGAAGAAATGTTGGATAAAGACCAGAGGAGTTTGCAATTAACACATTAAACAGATCTACCAACTGTAAGATCAAAAACAGTAGGAAACGAAACACCCATGCAATGTGACCGTCGCTCTGCGTCGATGATTTGATTTACGCTAACGTTAAAGGCCCGCAGGAAGCTGATGTTGCCTTGTAAACTCCCTCTCCTTTCATGTAAACTACTTCCCACAGTCTGGCACCAAACAGATAATTTCTCTCTCCTTCTTGTCTTTTTATAACTGCATAATCTTTAGGATCTGATTCCTGCCTTTACTGTGTACTCGCTCGCTGCTAAACAAACTTCTGTACATGTGCCAGGCAGTATTTTGTTGACAAAAATCACTTTGTCACCA
>VZTV01092762.1:0-14987 GCA_013400875.1 Anhinga rufa | reverse complement strand
TGATAATAATGATTCAAATTATTATTCCTAGTGTGTCTTTGGCGGCATTCAGATGAGGCTCTGAAAGCCTTTTACACAGAGGGATAAGAACCGATCCCCTGTTCATCCTCATACAGCCCGAATCTGTCTCACGGCAGCGTAAGGCAGTTGATTTGAAGCATTACTCTGCTTTTTCCCCAAGGTGCCAAGTTCAGAGAAATCGAGGCACAAGGGTTATGTGCCCGTAATTCCTCGGGTGGCTGCAGGGCCAGGGCAAAACGACCTGTGACTTTATCTAAGCAAGAGGCATAATTGTCTAGATGAAGTACATTAATTTCTGGCTTGTCGCTCACTGCCGCTACCTCTAACAGGGTGTTATTTTTCTAATTGTTTTTGTTTGGTGTTCAGGCTTAGGATTTTTTTGCAGCTTACCCTGGGTTCTCGGTGTGGCTCTTCGCAGGGCCCCCACTTCCACACGTGGGCTCCTGCGCGTTTCCCTTGTGTCCTTCCATCCGGGACACATGCAGGGGCTTCACTTCTCCAAGGCGACAGGGCAGGGGATGCACTTCCATGGCCAAGGGGTGCTCAAGAAATGAATGCTGCCTTAGTTAGGTGATCCCTCTCTGACCTGCAAGTTGGCATTTTTATAATTAAAGCATGGAAAATGCCACCAGGTATGTTTGTGAAGTAAAAGACCCACTACTTTTAAGTCATGACATACATAGAGATGTGGTGTCAGAGCTAGTTCTGCTTTCCCTTAGGGTGGCTTTTCCTTTTGCCAACTGATTTATCTGTGAAATAAACAAGCAGTGTTGAAATTAAAACACATTAATGTAGCTGATTTGTAAATAAAAAGGAGAGTTAGCCAGACAGAGCGGAAACATAAATAGAGACCAAATGTTACAATATAATGCAAGACGATGCTCCTGTTTAGAAAAAGACTATCATCCCCCTGCATGCTCATGGTAACGGAGCAGTAGGCACATGGGCTGGGGGTATAGCAGAAATGCCATTGCCTAATATTAAAAATGTTGGGATAAATCTGTTATTTGAATACTCATTAATTATAAAAAGCATTTTAATAATTAATGTTCCACAGCAATTACCCACTTGAAGGGTTTTCCTGGTAACGCTTCTCGGGAAAGTTTATTTTGTTGAATTGTGCTGCAAATCACCTGCCAAGCCCTGGGAGTGGGGAGAAGGGAGTCAAAACCTCCATCGCTTCCCCTGAAAAATATCCGAGTGTGTGGAGTTTGAGGTTTTAATAACTTGCAATACAGAAACAGAGAGGTTATGGTCACAGTCACGTAATTTAGGGGACGTGGCTGAGCGTTGCTGCTCCCCTATGAGGAGATCTTGTGGATAGATATTAAGAAAGAGATTATTCAAGACGATGCACTTGAGCTGCACAGGGAAGAATTAATTGACACCTAGATATATTGGGGGTAGGGATGGTGACAACATATGATAAATGAAATGCGCAGCAGTGAGAACAGATGTATGCTGGAAGGACAGCATGATAAACGTGCATCTTGATATTTACAGTGCCTGAGAAAATGCTCCCGATCCGATACAGGTTCAGTAACTACTCATGTTTGAGTATGGTGGTGGCTTGATTGATTTAATTAGCTCTCATTAATGGCATTGAAGATAGTTCAACAAGCAGCAATGGAGAGTCTCGCTGAAGTGTTGCATGTTAATTGTGTTATGGGACAGCTCTTTTGCATAAGTACAAATTAGGTGGTGAGTTGTTTGGAAACACTGATGTCTCTCCTTGCTGGGAGAGACAAGACTGCTGCCCGGGCTGGCTGCGTCATGCACCTTCCCTGTGCCGGCACGGGCTCTCTGTGCTCCGTGAAGGTTTACGCCCTCACGCAAGGCTCTGGCCACAGCCTGCAGGGCTCCTTCCCCGTCACCTCCCTCCCCACTTACATGAATAAAAGGGACCTTGCAAATCAATATCCTCGTTAAAGCTTATAAGTTATTCTTTTGATCTACATTGACTCTGAGGAGTGAGCAAGCTGGCCCAGGGAAAATGAAAATCGCCCCTATGGCTAAATCTACTCAGGTGTTTTTTTTTAACCTATCTCATAACAGCATTTTAAAATTCACTCTGGTCCTCTCAAACCAGCTGCAAAATGACAAATTTTGGTCAAACAAGCAAATTTCCTTCCCACATATTTTATTTCATATAAGAAGTAACTAAACTTGATATTGCCTGGCTTAGGTGGGAGTTACCTGCCTCAACCCTAGACTTCACTGCTGCTTGTAGCTCTCCATGTCTGACCTGGCATTTTCCTTGCCCAAAATCTGCCTCGGGCTGAGCTCTATGGAGATGTACTCGCTGTCTTGGGGAGCAAGATTAGGGCAAGGGAGCATAGTGTGTCTGTGTCGTAAACTCATTGTAAGAGCTATTTGCTCTCCCCTCGCCCTGGTGAGGATGGGGCAGCAGACCGAGGGTGAACGCAGAAGGTGGAAACGTGGGATGGCCCAGAGGGACAGCGCTGCGGCAGCTAGACGCGGGGAGCAGCAGGAGCTGTATGGCGTTGCCTAATCCTGCGGGGGAAAAGCTGGGGCAGAGGATGGAGATGGTGGCATGTCCTCGCTGGGGTGTAATCACCAAAGGGGGATGTAATTAAAACCTACTCGTTTTGAGGGGTTTAAGCCCATATAGGCCAGTCATAATTCTGGCATTGTGTTTCTTTTGAAAACCTTGCTGTGGTAACCTTGTTTAAAGGGGATTATTTCCGCGTGGTGTTCATGTGCTGCTAACAGAAACCACGACAGGAGCCCACCCCAGCAGGGTGATTCCCAGGCAAGGTGTGCGTTGCCAGACAACTGCAGCTTGGAGCAAGTGCTTGTGGAGGTGGTACATTTGTCCTTTAAAGGAAGGGTACGGCTTAATTTCAGTCTGGAAGATGATTTAAAAGAATAATAATTAACAGGTCTGTTTTGTGTTTGCCATTTCTATGTGAAAAAAATACTGCATTCATGCCTCTGTAGAGGAGGTATGTCACCACACCTCTGTCCTTTTTCCAAGAGCTGTAATGCTTGATAGCATTGCAGGCAGATCTAATTTTACAAGTGAAAGGCTGCTTTTGCCTCCAGTTCTGCGAGCTGCAGATTGAAAAACCTCTGTCCAAGGATCAGTCCCTCAATCGGCCTCACCGCGAGCCAGAGGAGAGCAGAAAGATGTGCCTGCCTCTGCTAGCCCTCTCTGACCACAGAGGCACTGTGATCTAGTCCTGTCTCAAAGGCCAGAAAGGACCCAAAAATGCCCTTCATGGGTAAGAATGCAGTCCCAGCTGTGAGCTCATTGGCTGAATATTGCAAGGACAGAAATGCACAGGCTGGTTGGACCCATCTTTCACAACTGGATGAAGCCCAGAGATCCTGTGTGCTGGATTTCTGTCCTGAGTGGGGTCTTCTCTTTTGGAAGCAGTTTAAGATACCATCCTCCACAACTGGGGTTTCAAGCGGTCCAGCTTTGGGGAGCCATTTGCAGACTGGGCTCAGTGTCCCTTGCCTGCACTGGATGTGCTGGGGGTTCTTTTCACCATCACCAGCCTCTGCTTTCCGTGGGACAGTAGGAAATTGCATGTGGTTCTTTTTCTCTGACTGCAAGGCAGCATCATACACATACATGTACGTGGCAGTGATTCCTGTGGAAAAATTAACTGCACAGCTGTCCTGGCTGATGAGGGGTGCTTTAGAAATGAAAAGCAGCGTTTAGGAGCTGCCTCAGCTGTCTCCTGGCAAATCCACTCCCTGTGAACAATGCATGCTGTTGGAGGACCCTAGGTGAAACGCAAGCTGTGGTTCCCAAAAACTAACCACTTCTCCCCCACTTTTTTCCTTTTCCACCTTTTTTCTACACCTGACACTGCGCTTGGAGATGGTGGAGAAGTGGGATGTGCATACTGGTGTGTGTTTTTTGTGCTCCCAGCAAGCCAGGGCTTTCTGGACTGGAGGCTGCATCACGTTCAAGTCTTGTCTCTTTCGTGCTTTTTGACCCTGCACCTTTCTACATACATCATGGGAAGTATTTTTGCACTGTGAGAAAATGGCTTGTGTAGTTGCTTTGTCCAAGTTATCAGGGTCAAGCCAGGAAACTTGGGCTATGGTGACAAAGCTGGTGCACGCTGGTGAGAGGCAATTTGGAGTTGTACCTATCCAGACCCAAAGGGTCGATGCCTATACCTTCGCACGAGGTTTGGGAGGAAGACTGGCTGCTGTCTCTGCGGGGCTGAGAGAACATAGCTATTTCTATGGGTGAGAAGAGATGCGAAATGGCACTTGTCTTGGTGGCAGAGGGAAATCAGGTTCTGCATTTACGGATGCAGTGTGGAATAGTTGCATCTTCTGTAAGTTATACCTTCTGATTACACAGGTCGCTGAACTTCATTTAACCTGTAGCTTTGGGAACGTGATGGCATTAAGAGAGGGCTGAGAAAAGGTTTTCCCTCCTTGAAGAAATTGATAGATGTTGACCTTCTATTTTGCCCTGAGGTAAGGCAAACAAAGATGAAAACGATGAGTTTCTTTTCAATTTATTGTAGCTTTTTTTACTTGATCAGCTTGTTTTGATATTAAGATTAAAGTGACTCCAATAAAATAAATTCCACAATTATTTCCCAGAGGTTATTTCTGTTGAGTGCACTTTTTCAGAGTGGAAACCCATGTGACTGGGAAACTTCCCACTAGATCTAGAGACCATCAGGGCCCAGCACTTGTGGCTGCCTTTACAGCAAGGCTTGGCAGAGTTCCTGGGTAGCCACGAGCTCGGGTCGGCTGCATTTTGGGACAGTGAGGACAACTGACCAGCAGGAGCTAGGAATCTCTCCCTTTTACTATTTCAAAGACTAAACACTTGGGTATTGTTAGGAGATTTTTGTGTGTTTTTACCAATGTGCCTTTTCTTGTGCAAAACAACAGGATTTCTGCACAAAATCCACTCTGGGGGGAAAAAAACCCCGCTGGATCTTTATGAGTAACACTGCTGAGTTTCCTGAGGTGTAACCCTTTCTCAGACAATTCTTTTCTAAAATACAGTCCCTGGGTTTATAGATTTAGTGAAAAGATAAAGTACTGCAGATGGCTGTTTTACACGCTGTGCCCTTTCTACACCCAACATGAATGCTATGCTTTTCCTGAAATTGTCTCCAGTCCTGTTCAAATTCTGTGGAGAATTTGTTTTAATAATAACTTGTCTAAAGAAACAAATTTCATTATCTAAGAACAAAAGGGACCCTGGCTTTTAAAATATACAACCTGCCTGTATGACACACAGACACCCTCTTTGAGCAGGAAGGGTATGAATCCCATAGCTCCTGACTTGAAGTGTTTGAGAGAGACCTTGGCCTTTAATGCTGTTCAAATACTGGTATTAAAAGCCCTGCTTTGATGTTCCCAGCTTAAAAAAATTCTTTGTTACTGTTATGGAGGGAGGTGTCGCTTTGTCACTTTGTCAGCTGCATCTGGGGAGTTATTAGCAGTTTTCATTAAACCAGAATTTAGGATAAGCAAATTGCAGTGGTCCAAGCATAAATATCAATTAGAGGTTGTTTGAGAATTGATATCGTATTTTTTGGTTGGATAGCTGCAGTAAGTTCATTTCTGAAAGGAGCGTGTTGTAAGTTGATAGAAACTCAATGCACAAACTAGCGTGGATGAATGGTGCTTTTTGACTGAATTAGTGAAGTCCTTCAGCTGTCTGCAGATGAAATCCATAAAAGAAGCATGTCTCTGTGAAAACCCTTAATTGCTGTTGTTATGCAGAAAACATCAGGGGACCAAAGGCATATGTATCTGCCTTGGCCTGCTCTCTACTATAAATAGGAAGGTTGGATCTGCAACATGCTCTGTCCTTCAAAAGCTGTCAAGACTTTCTCTCCCTTTGGAGAAAGAAGGTAACTGGCCTTGTGGATGAAGGTGACTTCTTTCAGGCTGTCACTTACCTAGTGCTGAGGCTCCCCAGCCTGTTTTTTTCTCTTCTTTTATGGGATAATGAAAATACAAAACCTAAACCTTTCAGTAAACTAGCTCTTGGTTTGATATGTGTGAATCTGGTTACAGTGAGGACTCTGCCCTGTAGGTTTGTCTGGATTTTTTTTCTAACATTCTTATTTGGACACATGTATTTGGGTTTTGTTTTGTTTTTTCCTCAGGTTCCTAAATTTAGATGAGGATGATGATGTGCTTTCACCATTTCCCATGTGAATGGGTTTCTAACAGCTTTGCAGAATTAATAATAGCTGAGCGTGGAGGCATATGCTCGGAGCAGCACAGAGGGAGACCAATTGAGAAGGGAAGAAAACCTAAGAGCTGCAATTCTGCAAAATAGCTTCTCCCTTTACACTGGACCCCATCTTCTTCTTCAGGCAAAGCTTTTCACTTGCTAGAGACGGAAATCTCAGCTAATTCTTGCTGCTGTGCTACCAGTTTTATTGCAGCAGCAGTACTGATGGAGTTGCTCAGCAGTAGGGCGCGTGGCTTCCTACCAGCCTCTCTGCCCCAGCCATCAAATACACTTTCCCCTTCCTCCTACCGAGCCTTGAGCCACTTTACAAGGGTCTAAAAGAAACTCATGTGGTGCTGAGCTTTAATAGCACCAGGGCCGCTGTACCTACCCAGTCTCTCAGTTGTGCAAGCAAGAGCTGTTTGTGACAGTGGAGGAAGGGCAACAAATTTTAGCCTGTCATTCCTAGTTTTAGCCTTTATCCCAGAGTTTTAGGAATATCCACAACTTCCCAGCAAGAGTCTGCTATCTGTAGCATGTTGCCCTCGTGTCCGCACAGCTTCAAGTGACTGAAACCACCTTGTGGTCTTCCTCCAGAAAACATCTCAGCTTTAGCTGTGGCTCATTAATAGGTTTGGGTGATAAAATATTGCACCGAACTTATTGCACAGCTCCTGAGAAGCTTAGAGTTGAGTGCTTTTTACTAAGCCTTATTGCAATGCCCACTGTACGTAGATCAGAGCTGCTTGGCCCCTGGCTAAGTCTTGATGGAGAAGTGTTTGATCAATGAGAGAAGTGGTTGGTGTCAGGGATGCTGATAGCTAAAGGTGTCATGCTGTCATCCAATTTTTGACTAAGGAACGCCCTTGCTAGGTGAGCTCTCAGAGAGCACTTAGATGCTCATTGCCCACTTCCAAGAAGCCAGCTTCTGGGTTAAGGAGGTAACAAAAAGCCAACTGAAAATCACCACAAGGCTGGCCTGCAGCGGGGGAGTTGGATGGCGTTTGATCAGTGCAGCAGTGCTGTGCCTTTAGCAAGCAAGGGAGGAAAAGGCATTTGCTTTCGCCTTCACAGCAGGCTCTTTCTGAGTGTGGAAACGCTCATAGTTTGTCGTAATTAATATATCATTAGCTTGTCGTTACTCTGGTCATCTAAATGTCTGTGCTTCTACCCTCTCTGGGCTTTTCCATTTAGAGAAGCCTGGAGAATGTGAAAATGAAAATTAGAGATAGATTACAGTAAGAATCTCAAGTTCGGGAGGAAGCTGTGTGTTTATTTGAGGTGTTTGTAGAGATGGAGGGTTGGTTTTTCTCCCTAGGGAATTGTATGCTCAGATCCGCTTCGAAAGCGGCAAATAGGAATGCTTAACGTTGGCTGGCATTCTGAGAAATTTCCGGCCTTGCTGAAGGTAACATGGCTTTCTAAGGTAGATGGTTGTTCGCAGGTCCTGTGGCAAAATGAGTAGGCAGAGGCGGAAGAGAGGACTCCATCTGATCTGGCAGAGAAAGCAAAGTGACTCAACGCCAGGGCTTGCGGAGGAAGCCCGAGCATTTTGCACAGCTGCAAAAGCTTGGCTGTCGGGATCTTGGGAACACACAGCTTTGGCTCTGCTTGTTTATAGAGGCAGCAGCAAGGAGCTTGTGAATTCTGCATGCTTCAGTGGCCAGCATAATTGAAATCTATGATAAAATATAAATTAATGGAGGGAAAGTGGTCCTTTTTGTTCCATCTGAGGTGTTTACTTCAATTTTATTATCCGAGATGATTGTGAAGAGTGGTCCTGTCATTTGAACGTCCCTCTCTAATACCAAGAGTGAGCTGAGACCCCAGTATCCCTGATCCTGTTAAAATGAAACCTCTGATGTCGTGGGGCCAGAAAAATGTTTCTGAAAAAGGAAAATGGTTTTAATAATTGATGTATGTGTGTATATATATATTTTTAAGAAAATGGTGACAATTGTTTTCACAGAACACACAAAATTGCTCCAACAAATGGTATACAATATCTGCCTTGTTTTGCTTATAATTAAGGAGCCCAGTACTGTTAATTGGACCGATAAGTGGGAGGCCCTGATTCAGCAGTGCACTTGCGAAGCCCAGTGTGTGAGAAGTTCCCGTGAAGCCACAAAGAGGACGTTCCCTTGACTACAGAGGGATATACTTAAGTGCTTTTCTGGAGAGAGGCCATCAGGAGGCAGATGTAAGGACTTACAGAAGCAAAGCTAATAGAGCAGTAAAGCTGCTTTAGCTAATGGTCTTACAGAATGGGATCCTAATTTCATGAATAAAGATAAGAATGGGGAGGAGGATGCTTGCGGCCGAAGGAACATGGCTCTGTGTTTCTCAGCAGAGACACGGGCCCAGGGTGATGGCACAGTTTTTCTGTAATTAATTTTTTTTAGCTCGCTACACGTCTTAATCTTATGGGATAAAACCGTCTTGCTCAGCTTGCTGCTGGTGGGTTCTGGGGGAGAGGTGAGAATTAAGCCTGTCCCAGGTTTATTTACTGGAACAACAGAAATTTGTATTCTGTTATTCAAGCAGTTGTTGTCTTGTTATGAGGCTGAGAAAGGCTGTGAGCAGCATTCAAGAAACAGGCTCCAAAGAGGGCTGTCTAATTTTATTGGTCCCATTTGAAAAATTACATTCTCTCATCTCCTCCAAAAAAGAGCTGTAATCTCCGTCTCCTCCCACTCGTTATTTGCAATATAGCCAGCTTTGAACAGCGTATAATCACAATACCGGAGCAATAATATTTCATCCAGACTTGCAAGGGGCCTTCGGCTCCCCAGAAAGGCAAGGGAACTGCAGTTAGAGTTTTTCCACCTTCAGGAACATACAAAGACATGGCTACACAGGCTCTCTGAGGCTCAGGGGATTTCAGCCCATCTGCTGAAATAAAGGGACTTCTGAGGATATATATATGATTTTTTTTTAGCCCTACAGGCTGGAAGAAATGGCATCCACAGCTAGTTATCCCTGGGGGGTAGAGAGGAGGGAGAAAGCTGAAAAATAGAGACAGGCATATGTGTCACTAAATTAATGTACCTGCTCTGCTGTGGGATAGTCACATCAGCGTCACTGCTGTGATCTGGCACCGCTGTGGGCATTAAGTGAGAACGAGCCTGTCACGCTTCATTTACCAGGCTTTGATGATGGATTTTGTAAAATCATTGCCTGGAATGACAGATTCTTCTCTCGTATAAATGATGGGTCCTGATGGCATCGACATGGTGGTACTAAGGAGGCAGCTGTAATCCCTGAGGAGAAGCAGACCTGGGCAGGGATCCCAACTGTGGTCAGGGAGGGCTATGGAAAGCCTGCAAGCTACTGCAGCAGCTTGGTACAACGTGTGGGTATTCCCCTGTGGGAATAAACTCCAGTTACCAAAGGTCTCATTCAAGATAAGCACAGAGAAGCCCAGAGCCCCAGCAGTGCATCTTAGGGGGCTTCATGTTAACTTCCTAACTCATGGATGGACCTCGCTGCTTCCAGGAAGGAAGCATGGCCTTTAAAATAGAGATACACCAAACATCCAGAGGAGGTGTAAATAATGTGTGCTGCTGGTATGCAGGAGAGAACCTGACAGATAGGATCCTGCAAAATCACAAAGTGTGTAAAGAGGGATGGGGAAGCTGCGGGACATCTTGTCTGTTCCTTTGGTGGAGACTTTCCATGGGCAGACTGGTATGAGAAGTCCCATGCTTACTGTAATGACAGTGCTTCCTAATCTAAAGTCAAAATTTAGCTAGCCTGTAGCTCTTGGAAACTCAGTGAGTGATTCAGTGGAGTTGGGCTGAACAACTGGATTTTGATGCGTTTGGCTTCCCCAGAAATTGATATTAAATGTACCCTTTGGCATCTGAAATACTTTTAAAATCTGTCCCTGAATGAATGTAACTTGTATTGACAGAAAATGTATTTGTCTGAGCTGCAATCAAACTGTGGAATTTATGGCAAAATCTGTCCTGTGGCAAAGCATTAATGCTGCTCACCCTGAAATTAATAGCAAATGCAACACCGGTTATACTGGAGAGAGAACTGGGGAAAATATATTGAGATACTTTTTTTCTGAATAAAATAGAAAAGTATCCCAATCTCTATAGAAAGTCTTTCTGGACTATGTTGCCAATAGAATTATATGAGCTCAAATAACCAGTAATCTCAAATTGTTTCAAGAAGCAGGATTTGATTTGTGTCCATGTGTGGTGGGGCACAGCTATGCCTGTCTGCCCACCCGTTGCCCTGGTTTCTCACTACTTAACCATCACCCAGAGTACCACGAGTTCTGTATGAGATTCAACCCAAGCTTTGCATAAAGCCCCATGGTGAGACGGGCAGAGAGGAGCTGTCTTAGCAACGCCCTGGGTGTTGTCTTGCAAAACCTTCTGGTGGGCAGCAGCTCCCTGTTTTGGGTGCCCCTTTGCACCTTTCCCGCACCCCCTCCGGGGCTGTGCTGGCCTCTGGAGCAGCTCCCCTTGAGACCTGTTCACGTCTCCAGCCTCTCTCCATCAAGTAGTAGGACCTGCTTCGTTACCTTGTTTTTGACACAGTGCCAGCAAAAGCAGCGCTATTAAAACTAATTAGATAAATATATATGTATTTTGTAATCAGGCAGTTAATTATGGCTTACGGAGCAGATGGCAGTCCCTGGCATTTATCTATTCATAGCTGTTTAAAAGTGAAGTATATATATTGCAGCTAATTGTCACTCAATATAAAATACATAGGTAATTGTGAACTTGGCCCTTGTCTCATCGCATGTTATTTGTCTGAAGAGGGCAAGTTGTTTTGGGACATCTGTAGGTAGGGTCCCTGTGGTAACACCTCTCTCCTTAGTTTGGATGACAGTGCCTCTGACTTACTAGTGTTCTTTCACAGAGAGCTCAGGCCATCATTTACTTTTTTCTTTAAAAGATTATAAAATGTTTAACTCTGTCTTCTTAAAATCCAGATGGTGGTACAGAAATAATAAGAGCCCTACCATGGCTGGAAAAATATTGAGATAGGAACTCTTCAAAACATCTAAGAAACATTTGGTTTCTTTCCAGCATCATCTGTAAAATTATTTTACTAACACCTGTGAAATGTTACATCATCTTTTCACACACACCCCCAAGCTGGAGTTTCTGCTAGGGAAAAAATACTTGCAGAAATATAGATTAGGAAAAGTTTGAAAACCAATACGGAAAACAAGGAGAAATATATTGAGATACCAACACCCAGTGCACCTTCCATATACTTTTTAGGGTGTTTTCCTCAGGTGAAGGCCATCCTGAGCCTGGAGCACTTGCGCTCTCTTTGGTGTCAGACTGGGAGATCATCAGGTCTAATTTAATTTGAGAGTGTGAAGGGTGCTGATTTCACAAGGGGAGAACAAGGGAGATACGAATGAAATGTCAGAGGGATATCAGCCTATGTGCCTGATGAGCTATGATGGGTTTTTCCTTAGCAATTAACTTCTGAGGCATTTTGTTGCTGCTCAAATTACATTTTCAGAAAGGAAGAAGGAAACCCAACATTGTGTCTTGAGGAACATCACCGTTTCTGGCCTTGGCCACAAAGCTTGAAAGTCAAGAATAAATCCATAGGTGCTTATCAGACCAAGACCTCGGCCACAGCATAAAGCTTCATTTAAGGAAGAAAGAAGGTAGATGGGAGGCCACTGTTGTTTTCAGGTGGTATGATAAGACCTAAAATGATGTGATCTAAATTTTTTGAGCTTTTTTTTAACTGAGTTTGAGGCTGAAAGTGTATATGCAAGTAAGCCTACCTATAGATGTTGCAGGTGAAATCCCTTAAGCCCTGTAGATCATGGCACTGAACAGCTAAAAGGATCTGCTGCAGAAACGGTTCATGAAGTTTATATTGTCTTTTTGGTGAAGTTAGTCAGTCTATATATTCCCAGGTCAATGGTATTTCTGCGTCCTGTTGTTCGCTATATGTATGAAATGCTTTATTTATCTAAAAAGCTTTAGAAATTTTATAACCACTTACATAAAATTCTGGGAAAGAAAGGCAATGACTCTTTCTTTTCTATTATTATATTGTGACTGAATAAGCAGAATATTTGGGAACATGTAGTCCTTATACATATGATCGATCAGGTCTGTGGATATAGTCAAATTCTGTTGACAGGCTGTCATATAAATAAGAATAATAATGGTGTGTTGTCCCATGTGCAGTAAATGCTGAGGTCTAAACAGTGAAACAGCATGATTCAGAACAGCGAGGCATGTTTGATTGGGAGGGTTTTTCTCCCCCCAAAGAGCAGTAGTATTAAATTTGAAATGCTTCATTTCAAAGCCTGGACTTGAAAATAATATTTTTCATTCAGATTCTCTTGATAAAAAAATAAATAAAAGTGGTGTTTTCCCCATAGCTTGACATTTTCTGGCAAGCCCATTAGTTGTGTATATTAAAGAAAATGTTAATTGTTTCCAGTAAAGAAGGAAAAAACAGAAGGATCCTGGGGTCACGCAAGAGCCCTGTGTAGTTTAGGAGCATCTAATGGTGACTAAAATAAGAACCCAGTTCCTGAAGAAGTGCACTATGCGTTGTGTCAATTAAATTATAAAAACAAGTAAGTACAAGGAATCACCACTGCCATAACCAGGCAAAGACTGCAAAACTGTAAGCACGTTCCTTTGGCATTACTGTTGCCAGAGTTTTCAGAAGACAGACCTTTGCAGCCCCCAGCCTCCAGGGACCCATGCATATGAGCATCCCCTATTACCTCAAGCTTTTCCCCATTCCTCGTGCTTTCAGAGCTCTTCTGGAAGGGTGCTGCTGTCTTTCATTTTGCCCAGCTTTTTGTCCCTTGTAACCTTCTCAGAGGCACAGAGAAAATCAATTGAATTATACTTGTTTGGGGGGGATAGGAGAATAATGGAAACGGCTCTTATGGACGTGACACAAAGACTGCATCCATTCATCCCCGAGGCACGATGAATGGAGGTGCGAATTGATTTTGACTACACTACCTCAAGAGCCAGGACTTCAGCGGGAACCTTACAAAATAAGACAAATTGCATTCTGCATTGTATAGAATTATATCCTTTGTTCTTTAAACACATCTTATGCTGAATAACATCCAGGCAAGTTATATGATTAGAGAACTCCTTGGGAATCCTGGTAGTTTCTGATGCTCTGGAAGGGTGTCAGGGAAATTATAGTCTGATGCATGCTGTCAAATTTGCCTGCTGGGTGGCTTAGCAACGTGTCCAACGAGGTCAGCCTTCTTGATTTGTTAACTGTGTTGTGTAATGTTTCTGTCTTTGATTTATCTTTATTTTTAATTGTTTTTCTTCTTATTAAATCATAATTTAGTTTTCTTTTTATTAAACCAGAACAATTCTGCCATCACATACAAAAAGTAAAACTGACATAAGCATTACTGTGTAACCACGCAATTATGTTGCAGGCTAGTAGGTGCTTTACCTGTACAGGGATGTTTGAAATTCTCCTGAAATAATCAGTTATTTCACATCTTCCTAACTTTGTGATTGACTGTTTTGTACGTATTGAAAATATTGGCCTCATTTGTCTGAAGTTTTTGGCTGGTTGCTGTCAATAATTTTGTACTCTATAGCCTTTCTCTTTTGTCTCAGAGTTTTAAAAACATCATGTAAGTACATAAATATGTATTGAATTGACTTGTAAATGGAATACACGTTCAATATAAAAGCATTTGTTCTCATTTTATCAAACAGATTAAAAACCATCTGGGTTAAAATATCCAGTATTCCCCAAACTGTAAGATGCCAGAAAGTGGGGAGAAAAACCAAATCTAGAATGGCGTTAATCAGCACAGCACATCAGTTTATTGGGAGGTGTGTGTAATTTTCTATTGTTTAATGAATGAATGACAAACAACAAAAACTTATTTTGAAAGCAAAGACATGTTTCATATATAAATTGATGTGGTGCAACTTCTAAGTCCTTTAAGTGACACTTAGAGCATAGCAGTGAGTGCTGAGGGTTTCTATAACCATGGGTGATTAAAGCTGGTGAAACAATTCACCCAGAATATGTGTATTCTGTATACATTTTAAAAAAAATTCAACAGAATAGAAAGAGGAGCTAAAGGCCCAAATTCAAGTCCTGTATGCACATGCTGGCCTCCAGCTCCTAGGAACACATCCCCTTGAGCCTTTTTTCTCTACAATTAAAATTTGGTCCTGCTAATCTAGCACTGGACCTCGTAATTTTTTTTCATTCATAATTGGAAGTTAATTGCTATCACAGTACAAATAATAATAAAATTATTATACTGTAATGATCATGTCGTAAACTCCTGGCGAAGGAAGCACTTAGGAAGGAAGAGCTCTGTGCGACCTCATGCTAATCAAAATTGCTGTTGAATTTAGTGCTTCTGTGGCATTGTTAATAATAATAAATGCAAAATGATGTATCCTGCTCCAGCAGGTAATTATACTTGACCGGGTTGAATTGATTTGCTTTGTGTTCAGTTGAGCTGAACTGACGTACAAGTGACATCTTGTAAGTTTATGGCGCCTGTCACTCATCCCAAATAAATGACCTTATCAGAGATACAGAATTAATTTTCTTTTGAAAGTGAAATGCTCCTGATATGGAAGGAAACTACCTTATTCACATTAGCTTAGGAAATGCAGATTTTTTCCCTCGATTAGAAGGCTCAAGGAATGCATAAATAATATTTAATATATATTATATACTGAATCTCTGAAAATTTGAATGATTTCATGAATCTTGAAGAAAGCCTGTCCTCATGATTTGTGAGATACTT
>VZTV01092761.1:32744-47595 GCA_013400875.1 Anhinga rufa | reverse complement strand
GGCTACAGGGAGTTGCTAAGTACCAGTGCTTGCTCTGGCATTCTGCCTTTTGGAGACCTCTCTAACTGGGAGAAATCTTTCTCTGATCACCTGTTCTGGTTTCTGTAACACTAAGATTGTGCAGGTACAGGTTACGCTTTTTCCACAGAGTCCTGCAAGTGATCTTGATAAAACTTTTGACGTGGTCCCTGACAATAACCTCAGAGCAAGAATGAATGTCATATTAAACAGAAAAGTTTAAAATCTCAGTGAAGAGTCACAGAATTTATGCTGCAGTGTGTGGGGCTGTAAAAACTTTTTAGAAGGCTGATTATATTAAAAAACCAAACAAACCCAGCGCTGCTGGCAAAAATCCCTGCTGTTTTGATTCAAAGCCAGTTAACGCCTTCTCAGAAAACATTGGTTGTTACACTTTTCCCAGTAATGCCAGTTGGGAGGGCTTGCAGGTTGTGAATTCTAACCAATACGATAAATAAAAGCTAAACAACATTTTTTTTAAACTCATTATGATTAAAAGACAAGGGACATGATCAGTTTTAATGCCCAAGAACAAATTCCATAGGAACAGTCATACCATATCCTGGATATTAGTATTTGTATTTTTTGCAGAAAAAAATCTGTGGATCTATACAAGAAGGAGGATACATTAAAAGAAAAATATAATTAGAATTTATTTCTCATATAAATGATAACTTTGTTACTAAGCTGATAAAAATTATGAACAATTGGCCTCCAGACATTCAAATGAAGATTTCAGATAAATATCCAAATAAAACTTAAGTTCCAAGAGCTTGATTCTTCTTCAATTCTCTCAAGGTTATTTCAGAATTAAAAGCAGTTGCAAATTTTAAGAAATATTAGAATCAAACTAAACATTTTGCTTATAGTGAAAAATACGGTATTTGATATCCTGATGATAATCAACTTGCAGTGTTGCACACTGCATGTAAATGCTACTTTACCTGTATATGAATATTACTTTAATGTAAATAAGTACGCAAGTATAGGAGTTATTACATAAATGCTGATGGTATTCTAAGCCATGCATCAGGATTTCATTTTGTTAGGTCCTGTACGAAGACAGAACAAAATCCCGATTCAGAGGAGTTTACATCCTAAGGACATGAAGAACAACACAAGGTCAGTCAGACTTTTGGAGGAATACAAATTCACGTATTCCATTAGCTGAAATTTTTCATTAGTGTAATATCTGTTGTAGCATCCATAAGTCTTGTAGTATGGAAGTGTTAACAACTTTATAAATCTTGTAACACTTACTACATCCTCTCTCAGTTTAAATGCGCACTGAGTATCTGGGGGTTGTGGTTTGATTGATAAGGGGGCGCCTGATATGCTAATGAAGTGTTCTACAGGGCAAAAATTTTTAGCCTAAGCAAAAGCAACAGAATAATTATTTTAGTACATTCAGTCCCACTCAGCAACTAATTGAATCCCAAGCCCTTAACCTACGTTAGCATGGGCAGTTTTAAGAATTTCTCCAAAAGGCTCAGTTTCAGAAGCTTGGTAATGGCCTATCAAATCTGCAAGACTTTAATGTGTGCAGGTATCCCCAGACGTAACAGAGGCCATGACTCAAGTGGTTGATGACAAAATGCCAACATCAATCTTTGCCTGCGCAGTAAAAGTCATGGTTTAGCTTGGGCTGGGAACACACTGCTTTGGTTTGCCATTCTCACTTCAAACTTGGCAACCCAGAACTTAGTATAACTGGATTTGATCTGCATTTTATCTGAATAATCAAGGAAGAACTTCTGAATAGGAAACGTTTTCCTTGTCTTGGCACAGTCAAATTTCAAACTACTTAACCTTGGAAAGTTCAGCTAACAAACCTAATGGTTTCTGCATATAGTTGTTGTTTTTTTCTTTCTGGCTTGCTTTTGTACATTTAGAAAATATTTAGAGATAGGATTGGCATCATGTGAAACAATCTTGATCTTTAACTTGGGTAATTAGCTGGATTTGGGTTTTTACATCTCACTGTGGGTCTCTGTTATTTGAGCAAAAACAGTGCAATAGCGATCATAAGCAGTTACCCTCGGAGTGGAATGGTTACAGAAGAGGGAGACACACATACATACTCTGTCTCTCTAGATATATTTTAATTAACATTTTCCCTAACTGGAAACATATAGAAAATTATAAATTAATTTTAGGGTATCATGGTTATAAACTTACTCTCTCATGTTTTCAATTTCCCATCCTGGCTACTCTCTTTCTGTTCCTATTGTCCTTCCAAATCCAGGCTCTGTTCAGATTCACAGGCCCACACAAGACAAATACTTGACATAGGAATACCTGCCTTGCCTGTGTTTGCTGTTTGCTCCAAAGCATGATGGTGTTTTGTAGCTTTACAACATAATGGTTGCAAGATTTTCTTAATATGAGCAAACAACACTATTTCTGTATACCATCCCAAACTGTTTTTCATAAACACACACGTTAAAAAACCAAAAGTCCCATCTTGAAGTGAGCCTGATGTAGAAAAGATCAACTATGATGATTATATTTTCATAAAGTTAACAATCTAGAAAGACTGTCGTGATGATAAGTGTTGTAGTGTTCTAAGTAGGTTTGGAAATTGGCACTCTACGGCTTCGACTGTGACTTCTGTAGGAGGGCTCTTTCTTAGTCCTTTTAGCCTTCAGGAGTCAGAAACCCTATAGCACGCTATTTTCTATATGATTCAGAACAGGTAGAATGACTTTTAAGTAATCTTTAAGAAAGAGGAAAAAATTCAGCCAATCTCATTTGGTCAAAACTCCAAGCTAACAATTTCAGCATGATTCGACAGGCAATCTGCCCGTACCACAAGATTTCAACTGAGATAGCACTTGCAAATAAGAAATGATGTTACGCCTTCTCATTCTGCCTTTTCTAACTTTCTGATACTGGCCACTGACTACTATTTTCTGTTCTGTAGTCTCTGTGAACCACAGACTTTTCACCACTTCTGCATATCGCCAGACGTGAAAACCAAAAGTCTGCATCTTTTTCTCTATGCAAAAATTACAAACTGTGCCATTTTTGATACAACTTTTACACAAAAGAGGCTACAGCCTCTTTCTATCTTATTCTTCCTACAGCACTTTTTCATTCTCCCTATAAGAAAGTTACACATCAATATTATTTTACAGGCCTGCAATCAGTCTGTGCTTCAACCGTTGCAGAAGACAGATTGTGCCCCAGGAACACAGCCTGAATGAATCCATGTATCTGAGAGACATAAAGAAAACCTTGTCTGTCTAAACTTTTTCACCCTTCCATATTTCCATTTAAAAACACCCTAGCATTTAAATACTCTTATTAAAAAAAGATCCTGAAATGAAACATGCTTGTTAGCTGTGTACACCTCACTCTGTTTCTCTCGGCCTATACTGTTATTCAGTTGATTCACTTCTATTACGTTACCACCACCTTGAATGCTTCCTCTGAATCTGACCTCATTAACCTGAGTGAAAATGCATTGTGTGTGCAAAAAAACACCCTCAAGAACTTGCCACTGAGCCAGCTGTTATCAACATATTCTGGTAGGCAAGCGAAGCTCTAAGTTTTATCATTGACCTGTAAGATGAAAAGCTGTGTGAATTCATGGAGAGCATAAGAAGTAGATGACATATCGGTCATCTGAATTCACAGGTATGACACTGGAGCGTGAAAAAAGGAGTGGAATTTCTCCTCCATAACACACTGGAGGAAGCATAAAGAATGTTTTGCACTTAACCACATAAAACTGTTTTAATCACATTCTCAGAAAGTATTGAATACCTTCAAAAGGTCAGCAGAGAAGGAGATTTAAGTATGTGTGTGTATCAGCTGTAGTCAAAGTTCTTGCAGTCTTATAAAAACTGAACATTCTAGTCCTGCAGCCTTCCGTTCTCTTGTGAAAGTAACGGGAGGGTTGTTCGGTGCATGCTGCTTTAAAACAAACCTCTTAATTTATAGATGAATAGAAATATTTTCATTTAGCTGGAGTAATCTTGTACTTTTCATAAGAGCACAAATGCTTTTGTTCTTTCATTTGCAAATGGTTTAAAATACATAGGAATGACAAGTATGTGGTGGCGTCCATTTCACAAAAAAATGCGGTTCCTCTTCTGGAGCTAATTTTATGAGATCTTTTGTCACTGATTTTTTTGAATTAAAAAAAAAAAAGAAAAAAAGCCTGCCCAAAAGATTCAGAACTGACCACTGAATTCTTAAATGCCCATTCTACCTCTCAGTTATTCAAAGATTTTAAGCATCCACAACTAGCCTAGTAATTTGAGGTTTATGGTATTCTAGAAAAACAAGACCCATACTGACACCTGAGGTCAGAAATTCCCCCTGCCTGTTCGATCCAAAATCTATGTCCTTTGCAAAGCCATGCAGTGTTTATAGTATCTTTTTGTCAACATCCAACTCTGAAATAACATTTTCCCTAACTGTGCCAGGGACAGGCTGTTTGTTTCTGCCCACGTGCATCCGGGGCTGCTTGCTGGAGCAGGGAGGAGGCTGCGGAAGGCCGGCGGCAGCAGCAGCTTGCGCTCTGTGCCGTCCCCTGGACCTGGATCTGGCCTATGCTTGATCCAGTGCCGCTGGAAATGAGAGGGTTTTACAAAGGTGTATGCATGAGCCCTCCGGGTCTGGAGGCACTTGCTGTACAAATGCTCTCATGATGTTTAATTTTCCGTTGTTACACATCTTGTTTTCTCATTATAAACCATCAAACCAGGTGTGAAAAACACCGTCTGATTGAGGAGCATTTTACCCCTATTTTGTACAGCTATTGAGCCCCGCAAGAGTAGGTCGTGAACCGGGACTGTAATTGCCAGTGGGTCTAGCAAAAGATTTATGCAGTTTACTCCTGCTGCTAATGAAACTGAGGAGGATATGAATCAAGCCAAGCTACCTAATGCTAGAAGAAAGTTAAGTCTAAGTCAGCTTGAGCTCTGGCTGAGGGAGTTTCACGTAAGAGATGATAGAAAAATGATTAATTTAATCTAGTCATACCGTGCACTACATCATCTGCTAGATCTCGGCATTGTATCACAACTCAAAGTTCTAGCTCATGTCCTGCAGAGTATTTCTAGAGGAAAAATCCAATCTTAGGCAGTTATATGCTTAGAAGGACCCAGCCTTGGCAGTTTGTCTATGTATTTAAAGCCTCTATAATATCTCAGGTTCTCTGATGTCAAGCTCTGGAATTATATATCAACTCTAGTCCAAGGTTAGCACTGAGATGGTCACATACAGCTGTTCATGTTCTTTATGACAGTCAAAATCAAACTGATTTTTTTCTCACGTGTTCTGCATTCTGAAACCACAATCCCAGGAGTCTAAAGTGAATCACTTGAATCTTGTTTGGTTTCTTTCTTATGAAACGCTTTAATATCTGTATTTCCTTGGCACAAGATCATTCTGTTCCACCTTCCACTGAGATACTGTGGCAATGTCTGTAAGTTACAAGAAGACATAGTGCAGCCTCAGATGATCTCTTGCTGATCTGTGGTCTGCTTCTTCCTGTCACTGAAATGAATAACAGAAAAACCCCACAACCCTTTTTGTAGCCCCAGGTTTGTAAAGTCTAGTAGATCTATGTTGCATCATCTGTGGTTGAAATCCAGTATGAACTAAATCGTGTTGGTTTCAGATATAAACCCATAGCCGCAATCTAGCATTTTTAGGGAAAAAAAAACCCCAACTCTGCTGCATGTACATGGTTTTTAAAATTCTTCTCAACATCTATATAACTGAACACTGAGACAAAAGCAAATCTTCTCTGACATAGTTAGGATGAAGTTAGTGCCACTACAGAATTTTTAAGTCAATAAAGTTTGCTACTGAGTATCCGAAGTGCATTTCCCCCTTCCTTTACTATTTTGTATGTCTGAAGGGTATTGGACCTCGAATTTTTGTTTTACTAGAAAACTGTTCAGGAACTTAGAGAACTACTGGTAGTTGAGTTGTGACATCCCTTGAGACTGAAACCTAAATGTTCCTGAAAGGGCAAGGGATTTTCATTCAGATCACTGGGATGCCCTGTCTCTGTCATTACGTGTTGGCTTTATGTAGACGCTGATCTGTGCAAGCAAAGCACCTAGCTGCTCCTTATCCTTCATTGTCTTTTTGTAATTCAGGATTCCTAACAAATACATGAGAGAAGAGTTCTCCTCTGAAACGTTTAACAGTTCTCCTCTGAAACGTTGCAATCTCAACTAGAATTACTTTATTCAAGGAATCTTCTAGCAATATTGCAGAAGCCCCCCCAAACTGTATTTTATCTAACATAAAATTGAAGAGAATGAAGAAGTAAACAAAAGCAGAGATCACTGTAGATCTACGTCATAAAGAAATACAGGAGATAAAAAAATAATTTTCTCTGCAGATCGCTTATAGTATTTTTCCAGTTTAAACCTTTTCCTCTAAGAGAACCTTGAGCAGGGTACAGATCACAGGATATCATCTATTGTTTTTACCTCTTAAGTCTTGTTAAACAGAAAAAATGGAATTGGTAGGGACAAGCGTTACCTTGGGCTTGCCAAGTTGCTTTTTTCCGTACTGGGTATCAAAATTAACGGAAATGCCTGCATGCTGTAATTAAATGTGGCTTTATTTTCCTTTGCTTACATGGAAATTGTTGCTAAGGTGGATTCTAGAGTGAGGGGAATGAGCTCAGGCTGAAAGGTGGTAACAGTTTTCTGTAATTCACAGCTCTAAGGTGACTGCCAGTTCATTGTTGCACATTACTATCTATGACGTTATTAAATGTCTGTCTGAGCACACTTTTATTTTTCAACAAGTGCTTTTTCCTGTGCTAATTTCACCCACGTAACTTAAACACTTTTCCTACAAAGGAGAAGCATACTGCCAAACCAGTATGTTTGGCAAACCAAATATGAGTTTCTTATTTTAAGTGTTGGAACTTGAGATTCCCGTTAGCATTAATTGGCTCCACTTCCCGTTGTCACAGAATCATCTGCGTGGCGCAACTGAAGCCCAGGTGAGCTTGAACAGTCAGACAGCAGAGTGTCGTTCTGGGTGCTGAGGGTACCTTCAGTCCCAGAAGTAGTATAGTCGTATCAGCACAAGACTATATTTAGGCACACGATTACCCTGCCAAAACACTGTATCAACATGGCCAGTGCTGGCTCTGTGCTGTGCTTATTATTCAGTGTATCCCTTAATTTTATTCTTAACTGATGTTTCTTGTCTCATGATCTGAATACAGTTGGTGCTAGAGCTCACAATTACTGCCCCATAACCTCCTCTTTACTCTTTCCTCAGGTAAATTTATCACTTATTTCTTCAGGAACTGCATCTCATTTGGGACTGACGAGTCTGAACCAATACCTAATGCTCTGGCAGTAAATAAGCCATCTTAGTTGTCCTCATTACTCCTTACTCATTCTCAGTTCTTTCATCAACCTTTTTCCAACATCCTTCTGTTAGCCCTCTAATCTTTCTGCTATTTTGCAGAATATGTTAACATTAGATACTCCTTTTCAGTTAGAGCTGCTGAAGGCAGAAATTTCAAGGCAGACAGTCAAAGTTCTTTGTTTTAAGGAATCTGATGTTGTCATATACTTACCAAATTCTGTCACTTCTCAGGAGAAATTAGTTCTAAATGAAAACTCATGAAAGAACATTTGGGAGAGCTGCTCCTATGTGTAGATCTCGCATTCAGGAAACAACTGAGTTATGTCAGTACACAGCCTCGTGACTGGGTAAATGATTAAGATAAACTCAGTGAAACCTTCAGAAGATTCCAAATAAAAATGATTGTTGTAGCCATTAACTGCTTTGAGTAGAGTATATGTCCCATGATAACCTTTGTGAAGAGTTCATAAGTACCTCAAAGGGCAATAAGAATGCATTATTATTAGTGTAAGCTGGCAGTCCTCAGACTAACCACAACGCAATTTACAGTATTTTCCATGAAGCACAAGCACTTACTGTTTTACATCTGCCAGTGTTGGTATTAATAAAGGAGATGCTGCAAGAGGCAGTTAGGATTTGAGATGGGGAGAACGGAAAACATTCGCCTTCAATAAACTGAAGTGGTTTTGGAGCAATTCTGAACACATGCCATGAAAACATAACTTAGTCTTTAAGGAGTAACGTTTTCCCCTCCTCAATCATCCGTGCTTTATATCTTTTTCTAGGACACAGATCTCTTTTTCTAGACTTACGCAAAATTTCCATTGATGCTAACGTAACAGGGTCAGAACAAGTGTTTACTGCTGCCAGGTAAGCCAGTGGTTTAATGTAATTGCAAATTTGGCATATATTGCTAGCAAAATTGGATACAGGAGAGCAGCTGTCTGGATATGATGGGATAATTTTCCCCTCACGGTTTCTTAGATAATACTATTATTTGGTATCTGTCTTAGTTAGAAAGGACTTGGGGTTGGTTTGGCTCCAAATTTGAATGTTGTGACTTACTCTCGAACCTATTTTCTCAGTTTTCCATGTGCCTCCTGTCTTTATGCAAAGCCAAAGCCAGAAGTTCCAGAACAGAAAACCACAGGAAAAGCTGTCTGGTAATGTTTGTCTTGAACAGAAACAAATAGCAAGAGAGATTTCCTGCAGAACTGTTTTCTTGTGACGAATGGAGCCTGGATTCTAGACCAAACAGTCTGGCTAAATCTGCCTACTTTCAGATAAGATTATATCAGTTATAGATTCTTATTTAAAACACATGGAAGTGTCTTTCAGCTTACCATCTTTAGGTTTTTTTGATCCCATTCAGTTTTGATAAATACATTTACCCTTTACTAGAATATTTGATTTATTTCTTGAAAAGGGGTGAATGGACCTGTGATAAAGTTAGGAATTAAAAGGATTTGAAGGAAGCTTATTTGCAAAGAGCTGGTGTGACTTGTTTGCTGTAACTTTTAACTAATACTAATATGTTAAGCACTTCATAGTTCACATCAAAAGAAAAGTTCCTGGCCAAAGCATTTAGGCTGGAATTCATCCCGCTGAAGTTCAAACACTGAAATGATTTGCTCTCCATCAATATCTGCTATTTTGTCATTGATGCTAGATGGCAGCTGGAGCGAATAGATTTTTCACTTGCAACATATGTTCCATGTGTGGATTATACTGAACTTGCAACTGCAGCTTTAAGCCTCAGTTAAAGAGCTAAAGACTGTGGAGATGAACCTGAGCTTTCTATGAGATGGACGTTCAAAGTGAAGATAAAATGGTAAGAAATAAGAAAAGCACGTCTGGATAAGCATTGCAGCAGTGGGTGTTATTGGCACTCGGGTTTGCGTATAAGTTGTAGCTATAAGCTAATATTGAATCATCCGCTGAGGGACACAGATGAAGGGCTTGTCAGGGCTTGTAACTAGCTGCAGTTCCTGGGGAAGTCCGCTGGAACGAGACAGTGAAGGTTTCTCAATATACCCGTGACTGCCATTATCTCACGTCAGCATTAAGCCTCGGCTAAGAACTGTTCTGCCTTTGTCTGTTAGGATTTAAATGGAGGGAGGGAAGTGATCTACAGCTTCTATACATGGGATGAAGTAGTTCAGGACCTGCTGAAGAAATGCAGCTTGGTGGCTGCAGTTAATACGATGAAAAGGTGTCAGCCAGGATGTGCTGTACTAAGAAATGAGTTATCAAGTCAGGATAAGGGCCACAGTGTGATTGACGGGTGAGAAATCTGCCTGGGCCTTTGAAATGTGCAGAAAGCAAAAAAACTTCTGAGCACAGCTCGGATTAGAGAATAGTTAAGAGCTTTGAGGTCACAGGTCCTGACAGCGTTACCATGAGCTAGAATAGTGACGTGCCTGCTAGCACAGGCAGGTCATGCAAATGTTCCTATCAGCCACTGCACCTGGGAAAACGGGCTTGTAAACTCTTAACAGGAAAAAATGAAAATCACTAGCGCTAATGAGATGTCACGTCACAGAACACTGATGGACTGTAGAACTGTTACGTAAACAATACCATGTGTTTGCAGGTGTTCAGAAGAGCCTTATTCAGCAAGGTGAGATTGACAGACATATGTATAACCCAGTAGACTTCTAGCATGTTTCTACACCCTACAGTTGGCATTCTGAACTAAATAAGAGCAAGTAATGGTAAAAGCACTACATTAAAACTATTTCCACTAAATGCTGTAGATAAGTGCCAGTACAAACATGGATGTATTTGCACGGCAGTGATATACTTTTTCCTGTCACCTCTTTTCCCCTTTTCAGGGGAATGTGAGGTAGCTCATTTCGTGTACTACAGACTAGCTTGTCCTGTGTACTACAAACTTTGCCCATCTGATGACCCAGGTATGTAGTCTGAGGACTGCATTTGCAGTCAGTGTACTCAACTGGAACTTGCAATTCTGTTATGAAGTAGTACCCTGGGCAGAATATTACAACTTACATAAAGCGAGGCAAGGAATCCCTGCAGCTGAGGGATAGCTTGTCTTCCTGTGTTCTAGTCCAGCTCTCTCATTAGGCCACCTAATCCCAAAGAAATCCCCTTCCTCCATTCCGATAGTGCAATGATAGACTTCTGACTACAGGAACATTTATGAATAATGGGCTCCAAAATTAATTGTACTAACCTCTTTTGCTTTCTCTCTTGGCTCTTACTTTGCAGGGTGACTCTTCAAAATCTCCTTTTTTCCTGTTCTAAGAAAATCTGACTGATTATCAAAAGTGATTCTGAGCATCCCTCAAGTGAGCGTTCTGGGTTCATCTTTAAACTCTTCAGCCCAGCATCACTTAAGCTGCTATACAGGGAATAAAGGTAACCTTAAGCAGCCCTTCACTAAGTTATTTCTCACGCTGTGAGACAGTGGATCTAAAACTTTCGTGATCCATTTTATCCAGCTGGAGCTTTCCTGATTATTGTTATATATAATGCTTCTGTGTAATGTAAAACAATTACACACAAAAAAGGATTATGTGAAGATTTTTGTTGAAGTCTATTCTGTGATCTCCTCTGATCTTTCTTTTTACTTGACCGTTCTGTAAGTCCCCGTTATATGTACATATTCATAGGTTCTCTGCTGGGAATCAAGTATATACATGGAAATAAGTTCCACTGTCAGCAGCTGAAATAATTGTGTTTTATTAATTGTGTGCTTATAATTAATCTGTGCTTATATCTCTTGCCCATTATTCTTTTCATCTCTACAACAGTACTCTAAATGCTTCTGCTTATCCTTTTCGGCATTCCTATCAAGCTCTATAGCAGTTCTCCAGCCAGTCTGGATCTACATGAATGCCAACAAGCCAACAATTATGTGCATACGGATCGCCCAGTTCGTTGCTGCAGTTAAGTAGTTCCTGCTTTTCTATTCATAAGGGATCTAATGTGACTCTCTCTCCTCTACATGGCTACCAACTTGCCTGGATATTTTTACAAGTCAGATCACAGATGTGTAACTAGAAATCAATGCTGCCATTCACTGAATTGTATAATTGTTGCTTTTTTGTAGTGAAGAGTTCTTGATAAGATGCCGTGCAACAACAAGTAAAAACAATGTGTGTAATGTTGTCACATATTCAGCTGGTTTTATATGAGACACTTAACGGAAGTTAAATTAGGTCTTTCCTACTGAATCAGAAATGACAAATAAGCTTCCCTGCTTATTCATGGTTTGTATCGTAGTTCCCATCTTGAGAGGGGAACACAAATGGTGAACGTGAAACAGGAAAGGGGCACCATCTAGTGTTTAAATAATAATACTGGAGAATGAAAAGTATATGAAACGTTGCCCATCAGTTAAAACATGCAGACCATGTAATTCTTCGGCTGACTTGTTTGCCTACACAGAAAGAATTTATTCTGGAAATGTAATACTATGGTGTTCTTCATGGACATTGTGGTGACTGAGAGGCAGGGGAATGTAGAATGGCGTGTCAGACTGCATCAGAAACAGTTATTTTTGAGAAATTTTTTGCCTGTTTGTCTCCGTTGGTTAAAAAAAAAAAAAAAGCTTAGGAAAGTTTTTTTTTGTTCCTGACCTCCAAAGAACTTAAATAATAGTAGGCCAAAGCCATTCACTCTTCAAAATAATGTAGTGCAATACTGTATGCAAGTACATAATCAGGCTATAGCAGAGTGTCCATATTTATCTTGTCAGTGACAGTCACAGATAATATTCTGCAAGAACCTGCAAAATATTTGTTAAAATGGAATAAAAGTAACCGTTTAGCCTGTATCTCAGCATGCGGGTTTGGACTGACACTGTGTGCGAGAGGGTGTGGGGGGGACAGTTGTCCGCAGATCCATTGTTCTGGAAAACAAAAACCAGTAGACGTGTGGTGTGAGCTCTGAAAAATTCTGGGTTTCATCTGTAACTGAATCCCTATATCTCAGACGATACCAGACAAGAGACAAAGTCATTTTTGCTCTCTGTTTTGTGAAAGGAAGCAGTGTACACTCTCAGCCATTCTAATTTTGGAGCTATGATCTCACTTTAACCAAAAGCATGGTACAGATGTGCTGCTTATTATTATTATTATTGGTGTTTCCTGCACTTCTCTAAACATGACAGCACGAGCCTGGCATGTACACCAACTGTACTTCCTCTACCTCCTTATCTAATGATACACTATCTCTTTTTCTTGCATATTTACTTTTTTTTTTTTAAGAATAAAATGTGAACTTATTCAGGAACTGTGAATGCTTATATTCATTATAAGATAAAACCATTACACTTGTCAGACTAGTCTCTCATTTTTCAGAGTAAATACAATTTTTTTAATGTGTAGTAGGTGGCCTTGTTCAGCCAAAAGTGCTATTACTAAAATATTTGGTAATTTTTAGGAGAGAAAAACACACCAGAAAAAAAGGGAATTTCAAATATTTTCATGTTTGACAAGCTTTGTGGTTCTTTGGGAGTATAGCCACTGTTTCACTATACGTGAAATTTACTCGGCTGTTGCGCTATGGTTAGGAGTTATGTGCGCACCAAAAGCTTCATTGGCCCTCGCCGCTGGGCAGGAGGGAGATCTCATCTTGTGAGATGCTATTTATATTTGCTTTCTAGATATTTGTTAGCAACAGGATGTCACCTCTTATCATCTGTGCACTCTGGACGTGAAAACATGAAAGGAAGAAGCAGGTAAAGTGAAGAGCACTGTTTTCATTTATATTCTCCTCAGCAACTTAGAAATAAGTTGTTATTTACCAGTCCATATCTGGATCTGTGTGAAAAACGGCATGCATGAAATAAGGAACTTATTTCCCAAGAAGGGGAACTTTCTGTTTACATGAATCAACTGTGAAATTAGGGGATTCTCCTGCTTTGAGTGTGGTAAGGAAGCTGAACAGAAATTTAAAAAAGAGAAGTACTGACAGCAAAAGTTTTGAGGCTTTAGGAATTGAATCTGTGATTTGCTGCAAGATGTAATTCCTTATAGCCAGTAGGAGTCATGGGTGCTCGGCAGGCAAAGAACAAGGCCATGCTTCACTAAATCGATG
This sequence comes from Anhinga rufa, assembly GCA_013400875.1. Taxonomy (NCBI): domain Eukaryota; kingdom Metazoa; phylum Chordata; class Aves; order Suliformes; family Anhingidae; genus Anhinga; species Anhinga rufa. The sequence continues at coordinate 34,152 of VZTV01092761.1, read as the reverse complement.
AGATAATCTAACAGATGAGGCATAAGTGCTGGGGCACTTAAACTTGTCTGTATGACTGAGGTAAGGAACTGGCAGCTTCTAAAGAGAATCAGTGTTTTCCCTGTGTAACTCTTGTTCTGGCAATTGGCACTTGCCAAGAAAGAGTATGACGCTACCCAAAGACCAAGAATACTTTGGATTTGGGGAAGATACTGAGCACTACATATGGAAGAAACTTTATTGACCTGTTTAAGCAGGATCAACCCTTCTTTCTTTCTTTCCACATTTACTAACAAAGCCTCAACTTTTGACAGGGCAGAATCAGTCATTATAGTCTGGGGGGGGGAAAAGTCTAGCCTTAGTTTGCAACATTTAATCTTTCAGTGGATCACACTAAATGTCATGTGAGTTGACTGGGGAGATAACTTCCATGCCTTGGTTTCTGTAACAAATTTCTCAAGCTTCAATGCTAACAGAAGGCTGGCTATTTCCTCACTCGACACATTTCTTATCAGTAGGTGACATCCGGAGGGGAGGACTCAGAATTCTGCAATCCCTTATGTCAACATCAAAGTGGAACCCATGGAGAGCCACAGTAAATATTCAGGTGCTTTATACCCTTTACATCCTTTAGCACAGAGTGAAACTATTGTCTGGCAGATAAGACAGTTGCTTTTTATTGAGAAATTAATCAGGGCATTTAAAAGCGAGGACAGAGTAAGAAGCTCTGGGGAATTTAGGGTTTCTGGATACCTTGAACTTCCAAACTGTCAGAATTCAGTCAGATGAACCGAGTTCATGAACAGCATAATCCTGATAAAAACACCATTGCAAACGTCAGCTCCAATCATTGCAACAACTATTTTGGTAGAAAACCTTTAGTGCTGTAGGTAAGGTTGAGGATGAAAAGCTGAATGTCATTAAGCACGGAACCGTCTCCTCCCGTTTTTGGATGATTACGCCACATCAGACTGCCTTCTCTCTTTGTACCCAGAGCAATGTTTGATGGAAACAGGCAGGGACTGTGTTCCAAACACAGGGAGAAACTATGTGAAATGATGCGTACCTCCCTGTGGCAGCTTCATCTCTTCACAGGGAAGGTTTCTGTTACCAAAGTTCTCTATTATTAACACTAGAAGTTCCTCAGAATCCAAGATGTGCTAGGTGTTTCAGTGGAACATGGGTGGTTTGGCCTGTAGCCGTTCACAAGCTGTAAGCTACAGCTTTTTACCCGCTGCTGCCTGCGTGCTCCGTAACGTTTCCCACAAATAGCGTGATCGGGGAGCGCTTTTCGGAGGCCGCTCAGCGGGCAGAGGGGCGCGGGCAGGGAGCGGGGTCAGGCCGCAGGGAGGCCGTGTGGCCGCCGGGCGCGGCACCGGGGCGGCCCTGGGGCTGGGGCGGCCCGCGGCCCGGCGTTCCCATCCAGCAG
>VZTV01092761.1:10382-21869 GCA_013400875.1 Anhinga rufa | reverse complement strand
TTTTTTTCGTGGTGGTTGCATTAGCAACCACATTACATTGTTGTGCTGTGTATTCCATACCTCTCACCGGTCAGCTGGCTGCTGTAAGCAGTGGATCATGTACGGTGAGCAACCTTGGGAAGCTGGAGGAAGTTCAGCCAGATGGATTAGCATGTCTATTGGAGGAAATGCATTTATTAGAAGTTCCGCTCTTGAGCAGTTCGTTTACCTGGGCCTTACTATAAAGAGATCTTGTAGTCTTGTTAAATCATACCAGGGAGAAGATGAAACAAGCTGTAAGTATGAAAGCAGAATGTTAGTATTTCAGCCTAGTTTTGGGTGCCCATAAATTTTTGGTGTGTTTTGGGGGGGTGGGGCAGGGAGTGGTTGGTTTGGGGTTTTTTCTTTGTTTGGTTTTGTTTTTTTTTTAGTTGAAACTTATTTTATTACCTTTCCCCTTTATTAGACAGCGAATATGATCAAAAGTTAGTTTTATGTAACTTAGCTGAATTTTGTTCAGCTCAAACAGCGAAGGTCCAAAAGAATTTGGAATTTAGTTTATCTGATAAGGCACTGAAGAAGTTTCTATCAGCGCTGTTCATAAAATAAGTGTAATTTGTACCTGTACTTGAAAGATGACACAATATACTTACATTACCATTTTTAAGGGGTTTGAGAGATTTGTAGTGTCTTTTATGATCTTTTTTATTTGGTATTCTTTATGACAAAATGTTCTGTCTTTCTACTTTTAATCTTCAATATGGGCTAAATAAAAGTAACCATCTGCTGAGTAATTGGAGGGTACAGCTTGCTTAAAGATGGTCTAGTGCCAAGTAATCATCAGAACAAAGATGGAAAGGCTTGCCAGTGATAAAATAGGGTGTTGTGATTTCCAAGGGTTTTTCCCTTCCTGTAGAGAATCATTTAAGTCAAAAGCCTGCCCAGTGTGTTACTTTCTAATATAATTGCTGAAGCAACTCTGAGAATGTCCTGAAACATTTTTTGTCCACTTCAGTACTTTGTGAACGATATGGAGAAGAGTCTGAAAATTACATTTGAGCTTGTTTCTAACTCGCCTGGTCAGAGGGTTTGTAGAAGGCCATAAACCACTTTATGCTTCTCTATAATGCTTTTGCTGTTCATAGTATATTCCATACTCTGCGTTTCCTATTCCCTCTGCCTGCTGGAGGAGGGGTGAGGGAGAAAGCAAGCTGTCCGGGATAATGGAAACACTGAGGTAATAACATATATAGTAGAGATTTGACAGTACGTGTTGGACAGTGTGGTATGTTGGAGACCTGGCTAGCTCTGTTGGATCAGCTTGGATCCTCTGGAATTCATTAGCTCTGGCTTAGGGCTACCGCCAGATTTTGGCTGGTTCCTGTGGAGCCGTTCAGAGCCTGCATGAGTTTGCTGGCATGTGTGCAGTGCTGGGCCTGAGCTGCATGTCTGCATGGCCCTGTGCCTGATCTGTAGATTTGCTGAAGTGCACAAGAGAGTTTGGCTGGATGAATTTAGAGGTACCTTCATTCAGCTTAACCAGAGCTAATAAATCCTCGCTGATCCAATAGGTCTCTGATGTGTCTGCAGTGCCCATGCTAATGTTCTTGGCTCTGAGAATGTCCAGGATGGACTTGGACGGACTGGCTTGAGTTCATAAATCTCATTGACTTGCAGCAGCAGTGTCACTTTTAGGATGAATAACTTTTAGGAAGAAACACACCCTGAAAGCTGTGTCACAGTGTTTTTGTGACACTGTTTCTGACTTAAGAGTTCCGAAAGACCTGAGCTTGTTTTACAAGGGGGTTTTGTGGATTAATATAATCCCTAATTTTTATGGCTTTATAGCTGCTTAAGCTAGGTGAATCAATATTGACTAATTGCGATTGTAAATCACTCAAGAAATAATGCTTCATAAGCATCACGCAAGTCCTGTTATCGGAGGTATGTGGCTGCAGTGAGGGCTGACTGAGGAAAACTTTGCTATTTTTAATGTTCATTTTAACAGAGCATTTTATAAAGTTATTCTGCAATTTAAAATAAAGCCCTACCTGCATTACTAGCAGGCTTAGTAATATATGACTTTATGTAGCTACTATTCTTATACTTAATGAAAGTTTTGCCTATAATTCTTTCTCTCTCTCTTTTTAAAAATAGATATGAGTATCCTAAGTCAAAATGCTTCAGCAGAGAGAGCTAGAAATATTCTAGCTGTGGAGACTTCTCCTACAGACCTGGTGGGGGAACAAGCAGCTTCCCAACCTGCACCAGTCCAACCAAGTGCAATCAATTTCTCAATTAAACAGTGGAGTACCGAAATCAAGTAAGTTGGGGAAGTGGGAGGAAGAGTTATCATGAGATTGATAGTTTCTGGAAGAGACTATTTCCTACTGAAAGACGTGTGTATGTGGTAGGCAGAGCTTTTTAGAAGAACTGGGGGTGACGGGGTGGATCAGTACATTGGACTCTCTCTCTTCAAGTAAACTGTTTATTATACTTAACTTGTTTGAAGGGCATAGCTGAACATCCTTGTGTAGCATTACTGATATCTGAAAGGGAGAATCAAGTCCTGTAAAGCCCTTCTAGTGATGGCTTTGCTCTCTGAACCCAAGCAGGGAGCCCGGAGTTGCATTCTCAGCTAGTACTGCTTTTTATCCTTCAATGTGTAATGGAGCTGCTAATTGCTAGCATTGTAGTAGTCATATAAATCATTCTTCTTCATTTTCTCCTTAAAAAAATAAAAGCACATGGCACAGATTTGAAATCAATGTAGTTAGAATTCCTGAACAAAAATGTGGCAGGCCCCTTCCGAACAACAACAAAACTGCATCTTTCCCCTCACTCTTAGTGAGTTTACTCTTTAGCGTTAATTACCTTAAGGAAAGGAGTCCTACTGGTTTTTAGCTCATGGTTTCTTTCTAAATGTTTTTACACTTTGCTCTGCTCACATAGATGAATCTTCTGCTTCTACTCAAAGGATATTACAGTGCCATTACAGAGCAGCTCACAAAGTAGGGCTGTAGCTTTGGTTAACTAGACCACATCCCTTCTGAGCTGTCAGTAGAACGTTGTTTGGTTTCATCAGCAGTGCTGAGTTAAACAGGTTCCTTTTAAAGCTTTCCTGTTAAGTAGAGAGATCTGAGAGGTCACAAAGTGTTGTTGGTTCTGGATTATTTTTTTTGGTTGTAAGGGTTTTTTTGGTTTTGGGTTGGGTTTGGTTTTTTTTGTTTTCTTGTTTTTTTTTTTTTTTTTTTTTTTTTTGAGACTACTGTGTAGACCATCATTTAAGTTCTAGAAAAGATGGCTTATGGCTGGATTAAGAAATGTGTAAATCCTGTTACTATATGGCCGGTTTAAACTGATAGTCTTGTATGTTTTCTTGGGTTTGCATAGCCACTTTGCTTTGGTAGAACTTAAATTTGGTCATAAGAGAAGGAAAATAGAATGAAAGTTCCTACTGGATGAATTCCTGTATACTTGAAACAAGTGTTTCTGACTTTTAAAATTTTTTTCTTCATTTTGATGTTTGGGTTGGGTTTATTTTTTTTTGTTTTTGTCTTTGTGTGTTGTTTTTTTGTGTGGTTTGGTTTTTGTTTTTGTGGGGTTTTTTGTTGTTTTTTATTTCTTCTGAATTGCAGATGATGTGCTTTGGGGAAGTGTAGCTAGAAGGGCAGTGTCGGGGTGAGCTGCTTAGCGTTTCCTGGTTGGCATGTGTTAATGTTTCCTTTTAACTGAGCAGAAAGGCAACAGTGGAGTCGTAGGTTGGGAAGCCCTTTTGACTGGAGGGAAATGTTTCTGGTGGCAGTGGCCTAGCAGATATTGTAGCACGGTATTCAAGAGTTGGCCTTTTTCTGTATACCTGTCGCCCTAATCGTTTGGAGTCCTTGCAGGTCTCTGGGAATAAACACTTAAGAAAATTTCCCCCTATGAAGCTCTCTCAGGGTGAATGCCAACCTCCCGCATTCCACTGTTTCTGGAGATACTCAGTTGCAGTGGTTCATCTGTCTGAAAATATTCCTGGGAAAATGACATTTATTTTATCTACTGACAGATTTTTTTTTTTTATTCTGTGTTTTTTTTTTTTTATATGGAGTGTTCTGGTGCCCCCATGTGCTCTAAATTTTAAAGCAGGCACTCCTCCCTGCAAGCTGAACCAGTGGGAAGTGGTGTCTTTGTCAGGATTGTATGTTATGCGCAAACATCCTCTTCTGAGCTTTTGAAAAGTTGTTTTGCAGAGGATTTACTGAGCCAGCAGCTAAAATCTGAAGTGTGTAAGATGTGGACAGTTTGGCGAATACCTGGCCAGAGCTAGCGCACATCTTCAAAAGGGGCAAGGAGGAGGACCCAGGAAACTACAGGCCAGTCAGCCTCACCTCCATCCCTGGAAAGGTGATAGAGCAGTTCATTCTGGAGGTCATCTCCAGGCATGTAGAGGAAAAGAAAGTTATCAGAAGCAGTCAACATGGATTCACCAAGGGAAGATCATGCTCGACCAACCTGATAGCCTTCTATGATGGGGTGACTGGCTGGGTAGTTGAAGGGAGAGCAGTGGATGTTTACCTCAACTTCATTAAGGCTTTTGACACTGTCTCCCATAACATCCTCACAGGTAAGCTTAGGAAGTGTGGGTTAGATGAGTGGACAGTGAGGTAGGTGCATGGAGAGCTGGCTGAACAACAGAGCTCAGAGGGTTGTGATGAACGGCGCAGAGTCTGGTCGGAGGCCTGTGACTAGCGGTGTTCCCCAGGGGTCTATGCTGGGTCCAGTCCTGTTCAACATATTCATCAGTGACCTGGATGAAGGGATGGAGTGTAGCCTCAGCAAGTTTGCCGATGGCACCAAGCTGGGAGGAGCGGCTGATATGCCAGACGGCTGTGCTGCCATCCAGCGAGACGTGGACAGGCTGGAGAGCTGGGCCGTGGGGAACCTCAGGCAATTCAGTAAAAACAAGTGCAGGGTCCTGCCCCTGGGGAGGAACAGCTCCAGGCACCAGCACAGGCTGGGGCTGCCCTGCTGGGAAGCGGCTCTGCTGAGAAGGCCCTGGCAGTGCTGGTGGGCAGCCAGTGCCCCTGAGCCAGTGCTGGGCCCTCGGGGCCAAGAAGGGCAGCGGTGTCCTGGGCTGCATGAACAGGAGTGTGGGCAGCAGGGCGAGGGAGGCCATCCTGCCCCTCTCATTGGGATGAGAGCTGACAACCTTGTGAGAAGCTATTTAGCTGTGTGGTAATATGCTAGAACCTGTGACAAATTCATTTGCATTAGCATAGGCCTTGCAGTGACAAGTCTTTAAAAGCTATGGGCTAACATTACCTCTGCCTGTTTTGAGCTAGCAGGTCATGAGGACTTAAGTTCCTATATCTAGTAAGATAAATTTGCTCCGTAGCAGTTTTTGCAAGAAAGGTCAATTTTTTTCAGCATAGGTTTGGTTAGGGAGAAGTAGATTTTCCTTCTAATGGCTATCCTCAGCTGCTCCAGAGAGGAGTAGGGCATGTATAATCTTAATTTGGATTTATTTTGCCTAAGTATTAAAGATCATTATTACTTGTTTCCACTCCCCGTATCTTTGTTCATTCAATCCCACAATGAATGATGCCTAATTAATAAGCAGAACTATTCAGTAATGGTGCAAGGGTCCTTCAGACAACAGCCTTTCTCATGACACAGCTTTGTTTTATGCTCAGACCATTTTGAACGGAACTCTTGTGAAAAAGTGTTAAGTGGTCATGTAAGTCTTTTAACATGTGCAATCTCATTTGTCACTCCTTGGTTGACAAGAGATCTTTCTTTACTGGGCTGAACAGCATTCCTTGAGTGTATATCACAAGAAGGTCTCTGGACCTCTCTGTGTGGCATCAGGACAAGATTGTTAATATTTTCATAATGGGGAAAGCTAGTTATTAATCTTGGAAAATTCAAGTGACATAGCAGCATGATTATAAAAGCTGGTGGCAAAAAAAGCCCCACTAAAATGTTAGAAACTCTATTATAGTAAATCTATGCAAACAGCCGTACTGTTGTAGTTGATAGTTTTCCTCCCTTCTCCACAATTCTATGCAATGTGGGGCAGGGGTGGGATCTGATCACCTTTAGAATACGTGTGCACTATCCGCTATCTTACTGGACTGTGACTAGTTTTAACCCCAATATTAGAGGATGGATCAAGGTGTTTCTGAAACTTCAGAGAGCTTTCTCTACATTGCTGGGAGTATATATTTGCTAAGAAGCTAACAGATGTCTTAATCAAAGACTTATCCTTCCTCCTGAACACATCTGTGATGCGTCTGACAGAGAAACTATTGCTATAATAACTGCATTTGCATCCTAGGTAGCAGTGGTGAAATAATAATTGGAAAAAAGTGAAGAATATGTCTTGGAATTAAGCTACATGTATATTTACAGTTACTAAAGTTGAAACATGCTTTTCTGCTTTTAAAAATCTTATTTTCAAGTACTAATTGGCATATAGAGACATTTAGGGCTGAATTTTTTTAATCTTTATGCTGTCAGCTACTTGTATCTCTTATTTATGTGGAATATAGTGTTGGAAACATACTGAATTATAGTAACCTCATGTTACATAATCATAAAATAAGACTTAAACCCAAAGCATTTAAAAATACAGAATCATTAGACCATATGATCAGGTCTTGTGTCATGTGTCTGATTGTACTTGTCATACTGTGCTTAGTAAAATAAATATTGTTTTTTAAATTCGACTACCTACTTTTAATCTAGTAGAAGGCAATGAAGCAGTGCTACTTCAGTGCCCTTAACAATCCTATGCAAAAGCTTTATGAAATTCAGCATCAGCTATGATTGTTCATGGGCCTAACAGCAGTTTTTGAAGAAGTTTTTCTAGAATTCCTTTTTCTTGTTCCTCGTGATTTTTCAAGCTTCAAAAGGTGGTGTTCAGACATACTTAAAGTTGACCAAGAGCAGAACAGGTGGTTGTGGAGTTGTGTGGTAAAGGGATCAGCCGCTATTCAGAGAACAGCTGTAGAGATGCCAGGTGACACTACTTTTGGGTGCCCTAGGAAATACGTCGATCATCACCCAATTTGATCTATCTAATTTTAATGGAAGGTCTGAAAAATGAAATGAGGCTTCTTGCCCCAACGGAAATTATGGTTCTTTCTGGAAGAAGATTATATCTGTAGTATAATTCAATCTTTTGTCAAGTTTGCAAATTGATTGTTGAAATAGTTTTATTAATAACCTTTAGGATTATTTTAAAATTGTACTTGATTGTTAATCAGTTCCCCAGACTATAGCAATTTTGCACTGCGTAATGATTAGCCTAGAGTTCACTTTGATCAAACGTTAAATCTCTTGTGAAGCTGAAAGACTGGGTTGAATCATCAAATGATCTTGAAGGTGTAATATGGGTTACTTTCAGTTTAAGGTTTGAAGAATAGGAAGAGAGAAGGTGGCTGACTGAGTGAAAGCATCTTTGTGGGCCTCCATCTTACACAGACTGTGTAGAAAATGCTGAGATACTAAATATATTTCCAACTTTATACCTAAAATATTAAATAGATTCATACGGATTGATGTAGAATCTCCTTCTCTAGTTGAACAAAGACTTTACAATACTGAGCTACATTAAATCTCATGGACTTAGGTATGAACTTAAACATTTCTGATTGCATGATGGTTGTGGGGGAAGCTAGGTAAGGTAATCTCATCCTGCTGTGAAATGTATTGTTCTATAGTAGTATCTGGCTGGAATTTAGAGGATGCCTCTGAAATGTTCTTGCAGATAATTGGCAACGTTCTACCTTAGGAAAGGAAACCAGCTGAGGAGTCTGTCATCAGCGATTCAGCTACAGCAGGTCTCTTGGATGATCCCCAGTTTAACATTAATCCCGAATATGAAACTACGACTTAACACGCGTTTTGACTGCATGCTGTTCTGTTTAATGCTTGGCAGTTACCCTAAAATTCCAAGCTGCAGTAACTGATCAATAAAGAGATGCTGCTTCTAAATCTTAATTTGGTTTTGTTTTGTTTTTCCCCCACTGCCAAAACAAGGGTAAAACAGAGGATGATGCAAAAGACTGTAGTGGTCTCCTAGTTATTAATGTCCTGTTAAAGTGAAATAGTGCTTCTGTTATTGAAACATAGCACTGTTGATAGCAGGTGCTATTTAGTAGGATATGCTTTTTTTTCTTTCAGCTTTTATTAGGTGTTGGGTTTGTCTGTGTTTTAGTTTATTTTTAGTTTGCAGTGTTTCAATTGCAGTGGTTCGCTTGAAAATGCCGTCATAAAAAGAATGCAAAGTGGAGAAATCTTTGTCTCTTTTCCTGCTGTCTTTTTCACAGAAATTCAATGTCCTCGTTAAGAAAAGGAAATAACGAAAACCGCAAGAGCGTATTTTATACCAGTGAGGAGTGGGAATTGCTGGATCCAACCCCAAAAGACTTGGAGGACTCGATGGCCCTGGAAGAAAAGAGGAAGCACCTGGCAGAAGGAATTAAAGGTAAAGTGGGAGGAAGGAAGGGGACCGTATGCCTTACCTTCTTTAGTATAGTGTACTGTGTTTTGTGTATCTCCAGGAAATAAGCGGAAGCTTATCTTTTCTTCACAAACTGCATCCAGAGCTCTCTAAATTCTTTTAAAAAAATTACTTCCTTATGATGTGCTTGGAGTCCCCTGCCATTCAGATACAATAGAATAAGTATGAACCCTTGTCATCTGCCATTTCAGGTCCCCGTAGCATGTTACCATCTCTAGTTTTGTCACTTGAGTTGCAAAGCTACAGGATGAAGGGGAAGTATTGGGGCTTTTGATTATCCAGTTGGGCATCACCCATTGATGCAGAATTGCCTCTAAAGTCTGTATATACATGTTATATTGGCTTGCTTCTGAAATGGGGAAAAAAGTAGGGATGCATATGCAGTGGTAGCTCATCTATGCATTGCAACTGGTTCTCACATCTGACCGGTGTCTGGAATAACCTTGTGAAGACATTTTTACAGCTCCTTAAGAGCACTTTAGCTGACATCCAAGTGATTTAATCTGTTAGAAAACATCCTTCTCTCTAGGAATACTCACGTGGTTATATAAATGGAGGTGAAACCTTACACTGAATGCCTCCTAAAAGAACAGTAGGCTGTGGTATCGGTGACATTTTTGTTCTGATCACTTCTGAGCTGTTAATTATTTGAAGCAAAGTTTACTTTGCCATAGTTAGGGGTACCTTTTATTTTCTGTAATGAAATGTCAAGTTCTCTTCATGTCTTATTTCACAAGTATTAGTTTATGATTTAAATCTTTTATCTTGGGGGGAGAAGACTTTGAGCTATATACTTTTCCCACCAAAGGAAGTGGCTTGGAAAATGAGGCCTGTTTAACACTGTTGTATTGGGCTGTTTAAATGCTGCTTAGAGTCTAATTTTAATGACCATATTTTTAAAAAGAAATCTGAATGCTTTGAGACGCCTTTTTACTAAGTGAACTGAACTAGAAGAAATTGTTTTATGCAGGACTGAGTAGTTCAGCTTTTCCATTCGATTTTGGCCGCATTCCACACAAAACAAGGCGCCCGTTAAAAGACATGATTGGATCAAGCAAAAACCGGAACAGCAGTGACTCTTCTCCAACTGAGTGGTGTTCTGGTAATGGCAACAAACTAGTCTCTGAACTGCAACTGAAGTGTCAAAGCCAGCAAGAAGAGTTGGAACAACTAAAGAAAGATCTTTTGAGCCAAAAGGTAATTAAGCTTTCAGACAAAGTGCACAAAAGCAAATGGATCTGGCAGGTGATTGTGAGTTTACCCTGTATGGCCATCTAACTACATTAAGAGCTGGTTGCTTGTTACAAAATAATGGTGCTAAATGAACCTTTGTTTACAAAAAGTCTTGAAATAAGAAGGACCAAATTTTACCTCTGTTGAAGATTAGATCCCTGAACAAAACTTTCATTTGCACAGTGTTCATTAATGTGGCGTGTATATCCTTCTGTCGTGGTTTAACCCCAGTTGGCAGTTAAGTACCACGCTGCTGCTCGCTCATCCCCTCACTGCCCCAGTGGGTTGGGAGAGAGAATCAGAAGAGCAAAAGCAAGGCAACTTGTGGGTTGAGACAAGAGTTTACTAATTAAAAATAAAATAGTAATAATGGTAATGATAATAACAATGATTATGATAACAATAATAATAATGATAATATAATAAAAAAGAAACAACGAGGGAGAGAAATGAAGCCTGAAAGGCGGAAGGGAAAAGAAAAAAAACAAACCNACTGCACCAGCTACAGTGAAGAAAATTAACTCTATCCCAGCTGAAACCATAACACTGGTGAATTGAGATAAGAACAGTTTAATAATTGAAATAAACCAATAATAATTATAAATTGTAGTGAAAAGAAAAACAAAAAAAGAGAGCAACAAACCCCAGGAAAAACAAGTGCTGCAACTGCTCGCTACCCACTGACTGATGCCCAGCCTGTCCCCGAGCAGCGATTGCTGCCCCCCGGCCAACTCCCCCCAGTTTATATACTGAGCATGGTGGCGTATGGTATAGAACATCCCTCTGGCCCGTTGGGGTCAGCTGTCCCGGCTGTGCCCCCTCCCAGCTGCTTGTGCACCTGGCAGAGCACGGGAAGCTGAAAAGTCCTTGACTAGAGTAAGCACTACCCAGCAACAACTAAAACATCAGTGTGTTATCAACATTATTCTCATCCTAAATTCAAAACTCAGCACTGAACCAGCTACTGGGAAGAAAATGAACTATTCCAGCCAAAACCAGGACACTTTCTTATTATCTGAAGCTAGCTTTCTCCGTGTCTGCCAGGATCTTGGTGAATAATCACAGCTTCTTTCACCATTCGTACAAATGAACTATGAGGAACTTCTTTCAAGTCTGTTTTTTATTAGGTTTGGGTTTTTTTGTTTTGTTTTGGTTTTGTTTTGTTTTGTTTTTTTTTTTAATTCTGGAAGGGAGGGTGGGGGAATGGGGACTGACTTCTCTTCCTCCTCCTCTCCCCCCCATCATCACAGATGGTTTTGTAAATGATAGACCTAACCATAAATCTATGTGTGTAGTACTGCCTTCATAGAGTGTTCTTGCTTGTATGCCCTGAAAACTCAGATTTGTTAAATACCTTGGTTTTAGATAAAAGAATTTCTCAAAATCAGTGGCTCATTCTAGGTATATCTTCATGATATACAAGTTTTTGTAAACTTCCAGATACATTATTGAACATTCAAGTTGTCGGGAATTCCATAAAACCAATTCCTATTTCTGTCCTTGTATTCTTAATTGGTGTTAGAGAACTATTTAAAAAAAATTAAAAAATAAATCCCAGTTTCGTTGAAAAGTATTGCAAATGCTTCTAGGGTTGAACTTAACCTTCCTACAGTTCCACAGTGTTAAACCATTAACAAAACATGGGGAACAGCAAAGGTAATAATCCAGATTAGTGAGACTTGTAAGAGAGCAGTCTGCTGTCCTTGCTTGCTTAGTGTTTAGTGTGGATCTGGATATTTTCTTATCTTCTTGTGTGTGGTTTT
>VZTV01092761.1:0-10266 GCA_013400875.1 Anhinga rufa | reverse complement strand
TTTTTTTACAGCTTAGCTTTCAGAGAGCTTCTGGTAATAGTTAAGGCAAACTCTTCCTTTTACAGTATTTCTTTTTTTACTTAAATTTCACTTCAATTTATTTGCAAGTAACAGCTTTCACTTCTTGAATGTCATAGTAAGATCTCATTTCAGCAAGGAATCAAGTAGGGTTTTACTTTCAGTGTAACTGCTGTAAAAATCAGCTTCTCTTACGCGTGTGTACCCATGATTCCCCAAGCAAAACACAAACATCTTTCGTGCAAGTGAATAAATGTAATTGTCCAGGACCTATGCAATCCCGTGAGCAAAGATACTTGTCCTTTTTTAGTGTGAGGGGAATAGAAGATGAAAATGGTAGAATTGTTAGGTGGATGTGTTTTCAAACAAAATGTTGTAGTCAGAGTGTTCGGTGCGGTCTTTTTTGCAAAGACCACAGAAACTCCTTTTCTCCATTGTGGCCAGCCAGTTAATTACTTGGCTGATTCTGTGGCAAGATTTTCTAAACAGCCCTGCGAAGGCTTCCTTCTCAGCAAAACAGCATTTTTTTTCCTTTCATTTTCTCTGCATCTGTTAGGGAAGAGGGCAATTAGTTATCTTTCCCTTTTCCATTCTGTAATGTTCACCCCTCAATTTTTTTTGGCTTTAGCCGTCTTCCTATTTATCTTCTTACAACAGGGCTTCTCACAAGTACGCCTTTTTTAGCTTCCAAGTAACTCCCGGGCCACAGCTGTCAACTGCTCTTCCCAAACCTGTTGGAGCCTTTCTAGGCAGGATCCTTAGCTCAGGGAAAGATATTTAAGCCATCTCTACAGGCCAGTCATTGTAAGGTGTTAGCCTGCTAGAAATCATGTAAATGTTTCCTTTTTCCCTTAAAAACACCACCATGAAGTCTGTTGTAAGCTGATGACCGAGATGCAAAACCCATTCCAAAGCCGCCTTTTACTTGACATTAGACTTCTAAGTTAAAAAAATTAAAAAATTGAAACTTAATTACAATCTTTTTTTTTTTTAAACTCAGGAACTTGTACGACTTCTGCAGCAAACAGTCCGATCTTCCCAATATGATAAATATTTTGCAAGCCGTCTTTGTGAGGGTGTTCCCAAAGACAAGTTAGAGCTGTTGCACCAAAAAGATGACCAGATTTTGGGTCTCAACAACCAGCTTGAAAAGTTAAATCTGGAAAAAGATAGTCTCCAGCAGGAAGTAAAGAATCTGAAATGTAAAGTTGGAGAACTCAACGAGCAGCTGGGTATGTTGATGGAAACTATTCAAGCTAAAGATGAAGTGATCATGAAACTCTCTCGGCAACTCAGCGAATGTGAGGACAATACATCCTCTCAAAGTGGAGCAGTAAATTCTTCCATGACTACCTGTACGAACAAGGAGCTACAGGAACTGGACAGACTAAAAGTAAGGGCAATGTCTCTGTCTTGGTGGATAGGGGAATCTCTGCTCCCTGTAAAAACTACTTTCTAGTCTGCTGTACTGTTTGAGGAGATGACTACAGCAGTTCTCCAAGATGAACTGAGGCTTTCTCTGTTTGGAATCTACACTTTGAACTGTTATGTGGCAATCTAAACAGAAGTTTTATGCTTTGAGCTGGTCTGTACATATGTAGTACAGTGTCCCATACTTGCAATAATTTAATCATTGGTGTGGAGGAGGAGTGATGTGAGAAGTTATCAAAGGAACAGGAAAAAGTAAGGGTAAGAGGAAAATACAAGCATGGAGGAAAACAACCAGAAAGCTTACTGTTGTGTTTGATTTTTTTTAATATCAAGTGAGGAAACAAAAAGCATGTGAAATGGCAAAGGGGAGCTCTGAGGAGAAAAAAGGAGGAGTATAAGAACCTGGTTTACTAATGCTGCTCCAGATGTTATCAATGCTTTTTTTTTTCTCTAACCTACCTCAGTGAATGTGTCAGAAGTTCTTAATGGAGTTACTGAAGTTACCCGCTTTGCTCTAAACATGCTTTCTTGCCTTTGGATAAATGTTGTATTCCAAATTGATTAACATTCCAAGGGATTTGGAATACAAATAAGTAATGTAAAATATGTATAAATATTCATAATTTTCTTTCCTGTCTGGGAAGTTTTAGAAAATAAAATTGAAACTAGAAATCAGCGGTCTTGGCAGAAAGCAGACCAAAGCTTGTAGATGGTGTGGAGTGTGGGAGTATTGTAATTGTTGGGAGGATACCAACGTTGCCTCATCCCACAACCTCAGGTTTCGGAGGTAATATTTGTAGCCTGGAGCTGAGTGGGTTAGGCAAGGAAGCTTATTGCAAAGGGTTTATATTTTTGTACGGAGGCAGACATCAAACTTGCACTTTAAATGAGGACTGGTGAGGGTGACCAAAACCCAAGGGGCATTTGCCCCCACTTCTTGTATTGCGTGGTATGTGCTTCTGCTGATGCACAGCACCATGACCTCTCCGGTGTGCTCAGCATGCTGGTTTCCGTTCTCCTTCCTGGTGCTGCAGCCTCACAGGGTTGGGGCTGCCTTGTGACAGCAAGCAGCGACCTGCTGCCTGCTGCCGGGAGCGTAGCACTGGGAGGGCTGCAAGTGAGGCACAGCACCACCCTGTACCCCTCTGTGCTTGTATTTGGCATGTGTGTTTAACTTAGGTGAAGACTGAAAATAATATTGGATTTGATCCTGGTATTTTTACTGCTTGTTCTGTATTCTAAGGTAGGCATTTCTCTGGTAGACATTTGCCGTTTAAGATATTTTTATTAAAAATCCAGTTTGTTTTTGTGGTTTTTTTGTTTGTTTGTTTGTTTTTTATCAACAGGACAATCTTCAGGGTTATAAGACCCAGAATAAATTTTTAAATAAGGAGATTTTGGAACTTTCTGCTCTACGAAGAAATGCAGAAGCAAGAGAGAGAGAGTGGCAGGCAAAGGTCAGACTAACACAGCATGTTCTCATTTTGGCAATGTCTAAAGCAATTATCAAAAATTCGGTTGTAAATGTACTCAGGGAATGTAACTGGAATGGAAATGGAAGGACTTAAATGTATTAAATGTGATAGCTTAGACCCCCACCCCACCCTCCCCTAAACCCAGTCCTTACAGACTAATCTTTCTGAATGGATTCTTGAAAGAAGTCATTGACTTTAAAATTATGTCAACCAGTGGAACTTTTTCATAACTTATGAACACAGGCATGTATATTTCTGAAAACATTTGTTTCCTCAGAATTAAGGCTGTAATAATTTTCTTGAAGAACGCAAAAGGCAGGCTGTGTAAGGATTTGGTATGTCATTGAGTAGAGCTTTCTCCTGAGCACAAAGGATGACTATGGTATGGTGAATGTAACTTTGGAAGTATGTTTCTGTATAGGTGACTTTGAGTGTAGAGAAGTTGAGGGTAAATAACAGAGATTTCCATTGCCTCAAGCTGGGAAAATATGCACACATCTGTAGCTAAGGCAAGATACCTGTAGCTATGGTTTGGTAGGGTTTGCTTTTGGTTTTTGGAAATGATGCCCACAGTGGCCAGGTCTACATGCTGTATTTTTGGCACAGAGGTGTGTGTTTACAATTCCTACATGCTATTACCTAACTCATGTCATTAAAATTTCATTTAAGTTATTTTTATTCAAACATGCATAGACTAAAGCTGTTACTTTAAAAGCACAAAATGGTTGAGTTGTCCTTCATAGAATGTAATGGTAATTAAAGCTTGCTCAGATTTTACGCATCTGAAAATACATGTGGTAGTGTGTCTCTGGTCTACTATTCTGCCTTAAAAGACTTTCTGTAAAAAGCGACAAGTATTTGAGGTTCCTTTCCCAAGTATTTTATATACAGAATTTTACAGTAGTGTAATAAAATGCATATATGACTCTCATTTTCCTCACATAAGGGTTGCTTTATGTTTTCTGGTGCTACAAAAATGGGAAAGTAAAGTTGACTGTTCTTGACTTACAGGTTTCTAAGCAACATAAACTAATAGAATAATATTGAACCAGATTTTAAAAGAAGTGTAGTACAAAGTAAGATTCTGAAGACTTATAATATTATGTATTATTTTCTGCAGTATACTAGCTTGGAAGCCAAACTCTGTCAGATAGAAAGTAAATACTTGATCTTGCTTCAAGAAATGAAAACTCCTGTTTGTTCCGAGGAGCAGAGTCCTGCTCGTGAGGTCATCACTCAGTTATTGGAAGATGCCTTGAAAGCAGAAACCAGCGAACAACCGGAACAAGCGTTTTTTAAACCACACCTGGTCAGGTAATTTAGTCCTATTAAAAGAAATGCATCTTTATCTTGGTCAGTGGTCCTGATTCGAACACTGCAAAACAGACAGTGGGCATACATTTGCAGGATTTGGGGTTTTTAATGTATTTCCCTTTGTGAATAACAGTATCATCATGAAATCCTTTTGGCTGTATAAATACGTTTATTACTTTATTTGAGATACAGTATAAAACTTAAACTCAGATGTTGCTGTATAGCTGCTGAAGGTGAGCAACTGAAGAGAGATGGGTTTGTTTCAGTTTGACCATGTTCTTTAATAAATTGCTTAATCTGTGTAGTAATATATATTGGAATATGGGTGCAAAGTCTTTTGTATATGGGGTTATAAAATAGTTATTAAATAGAGGATATACTTCAGAAAAATGTTTAAATAATAATTGTTAAAACTTGAAAACTATGGGGAGTGGCTTGAGGGCTATTTGAAGGAGCTTTAGGATGAGAACTTGAGAGTTTCAGGGCTACTGAACACCTTTTTAAAAGCCTTTTTTCTTTTTTGCCCTCCATTTCAGTGAATACGATATATACGGTTTTCAGACAGTCCCAGAGGATGATGATGAGGAGAAGCTAGTAGCAAAATCACGAGCTTTGGACCTGAGATCGCTTTCTCTCAGTGAAAACAGAGAGATCTCCACAGGGGTAAAATGGGAAAACTATCTTGCAAGCACAATGAATAGAGAGATGATGCGCTGTGTAGAACTTAAGAATCTTATTCGATCTGGAATTCCACATGGACATCGTTCCAAGATGTGGAAATGGTGTATCAATCTCCATGTTAAAAAATTCAAGGACAGCACTGTTCCCGGGTATTTCCAAAGCTTGCTTCAAAGTGCTCTAGAAAAACAAAATCCTGCATCTAAACAAATTGAATTGGATCTCTTGAGAACTTTGCCAAACAACAAACATTATTCCTCCCCAACATCTGAAGGGATCCAGAAGCTGCGAAATGTGCTGCTGGCATTTTCCTGGAGAAATCCTGATATAGGATATTGCCAAGGGCTCAACAGGTAAGACTGCAAATCTTGAGTTACAGCTGTACGGTGAAACACTTAATGAGCCTTTCAAATCACATGTATAGCGCCATGCTTTTGGACAGCCATTTGCCTCATGGGTTGCATGTTCATAACTTATAATGTTCAAATAAACAAATAACTATCAGATTTTTTAAAAACAATAAAAAAACCCAGACGACTTGGATCATGAGACTTGTAAAATCAGCTTGGCAAAAGAACTGGAACTGGAATTAACTCGCATCAGAAACGGGCTACTTAAATGTGGTTTTACATTGTCTTCCTGTCAGTTTTAGGGGATCTTTTTGCTTTTGTGTGCAAGAATTTGTTAGNTTTTTTTTTTTTTTTTTAGTTAAAGAAACAGAAATAAGTGCTTGAAAGCTTGTTGTACTGTTAAGGCCACAAATTTCAGCATTTCCCTCAGGATGTCTTTAATCAGAATTGCAGCACACAATTTCAGGATGATTCTCGTGTTACAAGGCTAAGAAGAATTTGGAGTCATTGCAGTTGGTGTTTGCCGAAATAGTTTTGGTACTTCGAGATCTGTACCAAAAGAAGGTGTTATTTGAAGCAGGTGTGTTAGTCTAACACCCCTTTTGTCCCCATAATATAATACTAAAGATGTCAATTTATGCACTAATTTATTGACTAGAACAGGGTGAAAGTCTTGAACTGGAGCAGCTTTGTCATTTGAAACTGCCCTGAAGTAGTAGAATAGAGGCAGTGAATAATGTGGTAGAGGTAATGAGGTGGTGGTGGTAGGAGTAGCAGAGGTAGTGAATGATGTAGTAATAAGAAGTGTTCTTTTTCTGAGTATTCGTCATTAGTGGTTACATTCTGTAGGCAAATCATACGTTTTTAGCATTAATATTGTCACTGACGTCACAAGGCACATCTGAAGAATGTGGCTGTTGCAATCTTGGCGCACCATGTCTCTGGTGACTAGAAGGGGTTAGAAATGCTTTTGCTAAATTTGAACTTTCTGTGCAGCATTACTTTCTCCTGGGACATTTTTGGTTTTACTGTAAATAATTCTGCAGAAGTTAAAAGCAAATTATATATTTATTCCTTGCTTTGGTTCTCTTAAGCTTTTAAAGTGTGATCACCTTATTAAGCTGTGCAACATCAGAAGCACTTTGTGTTGTTACAGATCCCCTTGCATACAGAAAAACCTCCCAAGTTTACTTGGAGAAATATATTGGAGGTTACCTTTCATATTCAAACAACTATCGGCAACATGAAGTTATTCTCTGATTATTTTTTTTCTTTTCTTTCATAACACTAATTGGAAACAGGAAAACCAGGAATGCTGCTGCTGTTGAATCTTTTTTTAATTCTACTTTAAGAAATTCTTAGCACAAATTTACTCTAAAAAACTTCAGGGCTTTTTCTTTTCCTTAAAAGACAATGGTAGATAAAGACAAAAGTGTTACTTATACTTATTTTAATGGATATAAAGTAAACATGCTAGAAAGGATTTTTCTAAACCTACCAACAATCTTGTGTGAAATACAAGAACCATCTGTTCTTTCTCCTCTTCAGTAAGGAAAGACAAATGTCTGGGAATTGCAGTAACATATTTAGGACTTGGAAGCTTCTAATTATTTTGCCTTAGTTCCTGGAAAAATGGCTTCTAGCAAATCACTTTGCTTTTGCCTTTATATGTTTTCTTATTTAACTGAATAAAAATAGTTGGCTTGGCTGAGAAGGCATCTCATTGCCCTGTCTTAAACTTCATTAATAGTTTTGCTGTTTAGTGTGCTCCTGTTAATACATTTATCTCTGCTGAGCAGAAACAAAGGCTTTACTGCAATTGTTCTTAATACATTTTGTGGTACTGTAATAATATTTTTCTCCAAATAAACCCTGTTTTCAGATTGGTAGCAATTGCACTTCTGTACTTGGAACAGGAAGATGCTTTTTGGTGTCTAGTAACAATAGTGGAAGTTTTCATGCCTCGTGATTACTATACTAAGACACTGCTAGGATCTCAGGTATGTTCTCTGCCAAAATAAAGCCTGGTCCTGTAAACTGCAGCCAGGCAAACACTTTCCTCTATAAAACTGTCTGATAGGCCTTCCTGGGGGATGTGTTGAGTTGACAGAGGTGAGTTCTAGGCACCGGGGACCATGTTTGGACAAGGACTCCAAACATGAGTATAACACTGAGGTTAACTGTTCAGTGACCTCCTTGGAGCTCCAGTCCTTAACCTCTCTTCTGATTATTAGCTTCACAATATTGACTGAACTGATTTATCATTTCTTTCCTCAGAATTGGTGGGGAGGCGGTTGTGGGCTCTCTGGGAGAGTACGGGTGAGAATGCATTTTGCAGTAATGTGGGCAGTGTATGCTGTAGCACTCTTCTGCTTCCAGGTGATGCTCTGGTATGTGCTGCCTCCTCCCTCTAAGCCTTTCCCCAGCTTGTTTGCTGCTCCGGTGCTCCTGCTGCACCAGTGCAGCACTAGTCACCTGTAGTAGGAATGCAACACCTGTGTGTGAGGAGCCCTGCGAGACTGGGGGTGGATTGAGAAGCAAAAGGTTGTGTCAGTAAGGGCGGTGTGTGTTGGGGTGGCCGTGTATGTTTTGGGTGGATCTAGCTTAGTTAACTAGACAGTCCTAGATTTCCTGGTTAGCTCTTGAAAAACTTGCACTTACAGACTGGTAGCAGCCCTACTTTGAATGACATCTCTGTTAGAAAATCAGGATCAATAATGCCGTATTTGTCATCTCTTTAGGTCGATCAGCGAGTATTCAAGGATTTAATGAGCGAGAAGCTTCCACGACTGCATGCTCATTTTGAACAATACAAAGTTGACTATACTCTTATAACTTTCAACTGGTTTCTTGTGGTATTTGTGGACAGCGTGGTTAGCGACATCCTTTTTAAAATCTGGGACTCCTTCCTATATGAGGGACCAAAGGTGAACTGAATGAGCTAAGTTTTTTCAGTTGTTACCTGGTAACAAAATACTATGGTGGTGTTGAGTGCAGAGTGGAGGAAGCTTGTTTCACAAGAATCCTGTCAGTTAAAAATCACTAGTAGGAATAAAAGGGAGGACGTGCATAAATAACCAGTCAAAACATTTTCCATTTTATCTGTGTTCTGCAAATTAAAACCTTGAGTTGTGTGGAAGAATTCTATATGCTAAGTATTTTCCTTTCACTACTCACCATTTTTTTTAACCTTTGAAAAATAAAGCTATAGGCAGTACTGTTTACTCAGACATGCAGCTGTCAACCAATTTTAAGTAATTATATCAAAATGAGAGCTATTCTTACAAAGAAGAAAGCTTGAGCGAAGGAGACAGAAGTATTGAAAAGATGTAAAAATTAGTTGCAACCAAGTGCTAATATTTAGCTTGTCCCTGCAGCAACTATTTGTTTTATTTCTGCAGACATTTAAAGTACGACTGACAAATAATTACTATCTGGGCTCCCATCTCATCAGCTAAGCGGTCAGGGTGAAAGAATTTTCCTGAGTTTCATACTTGTCAAATTGCAGTGAAATAAAATGGGTGCAGGAAAAAAAAATGATTGGATTCAAACACAGTAATAACACTAAAGCAGATGTGGTAGGCAACTGGAGAGAACAGGAGAGTTAGAAGATAAGTAGACAAAAACTGTGTGTTTTCTAGATTTCTTTTTGGCCTCATCCGAGCATTCTAACACACAGTGGTATTTTGGTTGTGTGTTCTTTAAATAAATTTTAAGCATCATGGTGTTTTTTTAAAGGCAGCCAGGTACAGACTGACAAAGTTCAGAACTAAGGCCTTTTCAGAATGAAAGGAAATAATGCTTCATCCGGCTCGTGCCGAAGTTGATTGACAAACTGGTATCGGAAACTACTTCAGCATCAGTCCCCCAATGTGTTGGGAAAATCCAAGGCATTGGAAAACAACCTGTATAAAAAGCAAAACTTAATTTTAGCTCTGCAGTAACTGAATAAATGTGTAGCAGTCTCTGTTCTACAACTGAATTAGGAACTCAAAGCTTCACAGAATTTGTATGCTATAAGCCCAGTATTGTATTCTGGCTAGAACTGGTTACAGGGCACAACAGAAGTGTCCGGCAGCTTTTGGAAATGGGGGCCGGGTCAGGGAGTGGCAGGTGTGATTAGATAGTTCGAATGCAGCCTGTAGGAAGAGTAACGCTTTTCCTTGGAGTTTATAATTGATAATAATGAGTCAATGCATTCTGTTGTTATAAAGATCCAAACACTGTATGTGTTTTTATTAGGTAATATTCCGATTTGCCCTGGCACTTTTTAAATACAAAGAAGAGGAAATCTTAAAACTACAAGATTCAATGTCCATATTCAAGTACCTTCGATACTTCACACGCACTATACTTGATGCTAGGTGGGTAACTCAAACTTGTGTGTAATTGAAAGATTTGTAGTGGGGCATGGAAGAAGTCTGTTGTGCTTTGGGGTTTCTTTGTTTTGGTTTTATCTAGATCTTAATTTAGATATAAAGCAACTAGAGATGAAACTAACTACTGAGATTTCTCAGGAGTAGTTTTATCTAGCGCAGACAAAAGCACAAGTGATGAATGCATAATTGTAAATTTTTAGGTATGGTGGAGATCACTTTGCCAGTTGGTCTTGTTTAGCAGTTGTATCATGGTAGCAACACTTAAGAATTTCAACCATAGATGAAGTCTCACCCTGTGCTGCGGATACAACTTCTGTTGTAAAATCTTTTATGATAAAATAAAAACACATCCTGTCTCAAGTATTAAAAATCTGAGCTGTGACCCACTAGGTTTAGATCTCTCATGCATCATCAGTGTGTAGGCTAATGCCACGTAACTCCAGCTGATTTTAAGATATCCTTTGAAGCAGAGAATAAATACAAATTAGATACTCTTCTGTTCTTCAGTCCTTGCATAGGAATTAGAATTTGTAAATTAGGGTCTAATGCTTTTAGGTTCCTAGTTTCAAGACTATAAAGCAGCAGATTGATCTTGAAAACAAAAGTCATATTGGGAATGGT